>PVIY010011081.1:0-66537 GCA_004026745.1 Myrmecophaga tridactyla | reverse complement strand
TGAACCAAGATGGAGCCCTTCCAATATATTTATTTTTCCTTGCTGTAGCTAGTCAGAGTTAATTTTGTTGCCTACAACCAAAGAACCCTCATTGATGCAACTATATAAAAATAGCCCCAATCACCATTTGCTGCATTCTAAGTACTTTATTGTATAATGTAAAATATGCCCTAACATTAATATGCAGATATTTTATCATTGTATTGGCATTTGAGGATATATACTGTAAAATCATGTAAATAAAATCTCTACCAAGCCAGAGTTAGTTATTAACTAAAACCTACCTCTTTTAATTAGAAGGGCTTTGATTAAAATAAGAAGAAGTGAGAACAAACTATAGGAGAAAATACTTAAATAATTAAGAAAAACAGCTTGTTTCTAATTTCCTCTGCAGTATCTATTTACATAAAAGGGACACAGACAAATTACATATTTATTTTCATTTTTGTAGGGTCTTTGTTTTGGTTATTGCAAGAGATTTGCCAAAGAGTACTTCTGCACTCAAGGAACAGAAATCTAAATAGGTAAGACTAGTAGCTTACCTGATGCTCCAGTTTGAAAGGATTATGTACCCTAGAAAAGCCATGGTTTAATCCTCATCCATCTTTTGGAGGCAGCCATTTCTTTTAATCCCTATTCAGTACTATAGGTGGAAGCGATTAGATTATCTCCATGGAGATGTGACTCCCCAATTGTGGGTTTTAACCTTTGAGTAGAGGGAGCTGTGACTCCACCATTCCAGGTGGGTCTTCGTTTACTGGAATCCTTTAAAAGATGAAACATTTTGGAAAAAACTTCAGAGTCCATGCAGACAGAGACGTTAGGAAATGAAGTAGGAAAAATGTCCCTGGGGGAACTTCGTGAAACACAAAGCCAGTAGAGAAAGCTAGGAGACATTGCCATGTACCCTTTCAGCTGAGAGAAACCCTGAACTTCATCAGCTTTTCTTCAGTGAAGGTAACCTCTTATTGGTGCCTTAATTTGGACATTTTCATACCTTTGGCTTAATTTGGACATTTTCAGACCTTAGAACTGTAAACTTGCAACTTAATAAATTTCTCTTTTTAAAAGCCGTTCTGTTTCTGGGAAATTACATTCCAGCAGCTTGCAAACTAGAACACCTGAGCACAAACAATCATAGGAAGAACATTTTACTTATATTCAATATTGTAATATCACAGCAACAATGTAAAGTTGGTGTTATTGCTCTCCCTTTCACAGATGAAGATTCTGAGGCTCAAGGAGGCTAATTAGGTTTTTCTGAGACCACGAAATGGTCTCAGAATGATTGGAACAGTATTGAAACTAAGGTTATTTTGACTCGAAAACCCAAAATTTTTCCCTATCACAATGACATTTCTAAATTCTACAAGTAGAATAAGTTAAGGGATATGGCACTACAGAAAGAGGAGAGGTTCATTCTAATGACAACAATGCTACAAGACTTCACGAAGGAGGTAGGTTAGAAGGCATCAAAGTGCACTTAGAGCTGGGAAAGCTTGAAAATTACAAATAATGAGAGGAAGGTCAGAAAGAAGGCAGGCAAAGGAAGAATGTAGATAAGGATTTAACCAAGGGTTTTTTTAAGCAAGTATCAGTGAAGAACTGCTTGTTTGGAGTGATGTTTTTTTTGGATGGGGACATAAAGAAGTATCACAAGAAAGGTAGTTTGGTATCAAATTTTGGAGACCTTCAAGTGTTGGGATAAAGAACTAACTCTTTTTTATTGCAAGTCCATCAAAACTTGCACTTGGTAATTCTTTATCGACATTTAATTTGAAGCTACTTTATACACCAGATGGCATTTTAAAAATCCAGTTAATTTAGAGTAGCCATGAATGTATGTTGTCACCTGAGCAATCATATTTGGTTTCAGATGAAACCTTAAATTAGCCTGCTCATTCTCTTTTATCCATCTTTCCATTATTTAAGTTTATCTAAATCACCTACTAAGTAGCAGGCAACAAATAGGCTTTATGAATATAATCATCAAATACTGCAATCTCCATGAACTCATGAAGGTTGCTGGGGAGAACTACAGGCAGACCAGCAACTGTAAAAGAATGTGATAGATGCTGAAATCAAAAAGTGGCATGAGGTACTTGGGAGCACAGAGCAGGCAGCAGCTAACAACAAGATCAGTTAGACAGCCCCCTTAATACCTAGTTCAGATGGCCAAATGGCCCAAATGATTAACCCACTCTATGTATGTGAGTACTCATTTTTTAAAATTAGACCCTTAACTGCTGCTGTTTGCCAGTGTTTTAGCTAAAACTTGGTGATGAACAGAACAGGAGTAATCAACGAGGTTGAAAGGTATGTTGAGGCCAGATTGTGCAGATCCTAGGAAACATGCCTATAGGGTACAGCATTATGAAATCATTTCGTCAAAACCTGTTACCATGTGTGCCTCAAGCTCTTATGAAAATAGATGTGTTGTGTTTCTTGCCCCAGAACATCACGTGGCCTTGCTTTCAGCTAAGGTGTCCTGATGCAGTTACTTCGGATAAATCCAGCAAAGTGAAATTTATTCTAATTCAAGTAGGTTTGATTTCATTCTTCAAGTACAGGGTGGGGAGTGGTAGTAAGCCTCATATTTCACTTTCTTTCTCTTGTCCTTCACAGCCATGGACATAGAGTACATTTATTTAAAACCCCTTATGACTGTTTCTTGAATCTTTCAAATGGAGGTTAATAGCTCCCACCTCCTGGTGTTGTGAAATGTGACTGCCTAAAGAGCACTCGGTTCCAAGCCTCACACATAATAATATTTAATAATGATTAAATTCCCAATCTCCAGTTTCAACTGAACCTGCAGCCCAACTTGCCCATTTTTTCTTATTCTTAGTCTCCTGTTCTATTCAGAATGTCTTCCAAGCTTTCACTTTCCCCCTGATGCCCCCATTCAACCCTATACCTCTCACTCTCAATAGAAGACCATGGCATCAGACAGGAGCAACTTCGACTTCTGGTCAACCCCAACTGTAGACTCATTGTGTCCACTTCACTGCCTTCTTTCCAGGCTCAGAGGAAGAGGGCTTCTTTCTACCCAAGGCCAATTCTTCCACTTACGTTCTTTATCCCACCATTTCCTGTCTTAGGGACTTAGCTTGTCAATTCTTGGCCATTCTTTTTTTCCTTGTTTTATGGCACTTTCTGCCTATGAGTATGCCTATCTCTCTTCCATTACATATATATAACTTACTGTCTTAATTTGTCAATAGGGCAAGAGGATGCCATCTACATGCTACACACTCACATATTCACTTATACACATACTACATACAAGCACTTAAATACATACACATACATTCAGATTGGTAGGTAGATAGATGGATCATGAATAGAAATGGATAGAAAACAGATTTATATACCTATACACACGCTCTTCCTTGAGCCTATCATTTATTCAAGATCATTGTCTCTGTCCTAATCTGGTTCCCACTTCTGTGGCTCCACTGAAAGAGCTCTGGCATAGGTCATCAGTGATGTACTAATTGCCAAATTCTATGAAAACTTTTCACTTCTCACTTTATTTCACCTACTCATATTGTTCAAATATGATAAAACAGGGAAAATCCTCTTAGTATTTTATAAGATATGCCATACTGTGTGGTGAAATGGTTAGGCGTATAGACTTTGACATTATAATGCCTGGTTCAAATCCCAGCTCTGCCATTTGATAGCTGCGGGATTTGGATTTGTTATTTAGCTTCTTTGTCCCATAGCTTTCCCATTTCTAACAAGCTAATGGCAATAGGAACTTAGCTCACAAGGTTGTTGTGTATATTAAATGTGTTAATTCAGGTAAAGAACGTTGTTTGGCACATGGCAAGTCTAACTAAATATTTGCTATCATTGTTCTTTCTGGAAAAAAGCTGAGTAAAAGACATATACCATCTAGTCAATTGACAGTCAAAATGAAGAACTTTGGAATGGGAAGCTTGTACATACCACACACATACATACATGTACACTATGAAGACTAAATAATAAAGCTGGAAAAAACACAGAATTAACTGTAATATTTTAAACACAGTTATAAAATATAACTTACATATAAAATAATTTTTGAATTAGACATGTAATTAAAATTAAAAAAAATAATCTAGGTCTCCATGCATTAGAGTAACTTTCCAGAAACCTACAACCTCCAGATGGGTCCCTGGACCAGTAAGTCTTGAAACCTAGAGGACCCAGCCTCTCCAGAACATCAGCTAGTTCCATCTCCCTACCCCATATTATTGACAGCCCCTTCCAACATGAAAAAGTTAGAATGGGAATAGCCCAAATACCCCTAAAGAGTGGGAGAAAGATCAAAAGTGATGGTGGAGTTATACAGAGAAGATAGGATTTGACAAATGAATATGATCACTGAATCATTAAATTGATATTTCTTTTAGTCTCAGTATCTTAGAGCAGCTAGAAGTAAAAACCTAAAATTGTGGAATTGTAACCCATGCCAAACTCTGAAATCTGTTCTACAACTAATTGTGGTGCTGCGCTTTGAAATTTATTGCTTTTTTTGCATATATATTATTTTTCACAAAAAAGAAAAAAAAGTCGATTGTGATGATAAAAAAGATTTATTCCTTCTAGTCTCCTATATTCTAGAAGGAAAAATCTGAGATGATGGTACGGTAGCCCATGACAAACTCTGGGATCTGTCCTGTAACTACTTGTTGAAGAGTGCTTTGAAAACTATTGCTTTCATCTTTCTTTGCTTTGTATATATGCTAGACTATACAATTAAAAAAGTTAAAAAAATAAAAGATAAAGGACCATTTACCTCTTGTTGTGGGGGGGGGCAGTAATACTTTCATTGAAGTTACTGGCAAAAGGGTCAGAGGAAGGCAGTATCCTTGGGGCCTGGTTAGTACTTGAAAAAAGAAAAGTAACAATCTAGGTCTAAAGTTCCAGACAATATGTAATGAAAACTGGAAATTCTTGGAGTGGTGAGATAAGGGGAACTGAAAGCTTTTCATTTTCACATTTTACATTTTTGACAGATAAGTAGAACTAGGTCTAAATATGAAATTTAGAAAACAAGGGATATGTCTTCAATGAATGAGAAAGAGGTACATTCCTCAGTCATGGTATGTTCATTCCACAGGGACAAGAAATCAAGGAACATTCCTTCTCTTATACAAATATGTCTCCTAGAGGTCTAATAAAACTCTGTCCTATTTTTACAGTCCTCCTAAACTTTACTGGCCCAAAAGAATGAGCAGTGCCAGTAAAGTTTTAAAAAATTTAAATTTCTTTTAAATTCTTTATAAAAAGTTTTAAAAATTTTAAATTTCTTTAAATTACTCAAGAAATTTAAAGGAGACAAAGGAGAAAATTATACCTTACAGCAAACAATCTAATAGATCCCAGTTAAGTAACCATGCATCTGAAGAGGACTTTTCTTCTTTTTGATCTTTTCTCTCTAGATAGAGCTGAGCTGCTGCTGCCTTTTCTCCTTTGCAATATTTATCCTACCAAGATAGTGAGTCCTGAGACTCACTTCTACCCTTCAGTGGGCTTCCCAAAACATCCCTCCGTAAGGCTATTCTCCCCCTACCCTGTAATCTACGAATCACTTGATAAAAATATATATGTTTTTCATACTAATAGCTTATATATATACATGCATAAAATATGCATGCATACATATGAAAAAGGATTAGGTAAAACAGTGCAATGTTAGCTTATGGTGAGATTCCAAATCATTGTTTACTTTCTTATAATTTTCTGTAATTTCAAACTTTTCTATGATGCACATGTTATGTTTTGAATCATGCAAAGGCATTAAAGTTTTAAGAAAATGTTCTATGTACATTTGCCCACTTCACATCGCCATTGCCTGCAGGATCAAATCTGAGCCTCCTCTGGCTTCATTTCCCACCTCTCTCCCATTTGTAAATTCATGCCCTGAGAAGACCAAACATCAGAGAGTTTCCTGTACCCACCTAGTTTCATGTGCTGTCATGGCTCTGTCTTCACTCACATTGTTAACTCTGCCTGGGATATGGGTTTCCCATCCCATCATCCTCCCAGCGCAGGCATCAGCTCCTGGGAAAATTTCCTGGTACAGTCTTCCCTTCGGGGTCTAACTGTACTTCCCCCCTGAAGTGAAATGATGTGTGTTCTTTGTCATCCTTCCCTATCTTCTGCCAGCTCCTTCAGAGCAAGAGCCTGAATTATGCAGCTTCGTGTTAACAGCTTCCTCAATGGTCTTCTAATATGATATAAGCCCCAAATAGGTTGAACTAAACTGAAGGACACTGGTAAAAGAATTTCAGCCCAACGTGACCATGCAAGGTGGAAGAATCCTTAACATAAAAGGACAGTTTCTCTAGTCTATTTCTGTTCAGGAAATTATTTTGTTAAGTATTCAAACCATTGGAGTGCCTAGCACAATGGCCTAAAAATATCTATCTTTTGAGTGATGAAACAGGTAATAATAGTTGAAAATAACACCCTTGAGCTGTGGGTGGCTGACCCATGAGATCCTGCCATTAGCTCTATTAATGGCAAGCTTGCTAAGAGCTGAGAAGAATGGGGTAAGGGAAATGATAACATTTTAAAGTTCTCTTTTCTAGTGGGGCTTAGGAGAATATCCTTAGTCAAAACTGCTGAGTACAGATAAAATAGTTTCCTGCTCTTTAAATCACCCTGATCTTGAAAGCAATTAACCATGCTTTGATAATTGAATTGATTTTTTTCCTTCTTTATTGAGGAGTACTGACATCAGCTTGGGAACCCAAGGAAAACCTCTTGGATATCATTAGAAATTAGTTTTATTGAACAACTTCACGTATGTTTGAAAGATTTTTCTTTTTAGTGAACTTACAAAGCTAAGCAAGAATTAGAAAAAAAATCATGAAATGCAGTCAAGTGTGCAACTACCTTATAATGCCATAGTTAAAAAGGAATGAATAATTCTGGACAATTCTTTTTATGAAGGGAAAGTGTAATCCCTCCACCTCCATCCTATATTAACTCAAAAGCAGTTCAACTAATTTTTCTCAAACTTTCCCAGCCTTTGGGCTGAGACTAAGAATGAAAAGTTTCAACAGAAAGGCAATTATTGCTAAATGGATCAGAATTTTTAAAAGAAAGATGGCGCTTATCAGCCATAACAATTGTATTAGTTAGGGTTCTCTAGAGAAACAAAATCAACAGGGAACACTTGCAAATATAAAATTTATAAAAGTGTCTCATGTGGCCATGGGAATGCAGAGTCCAAAATCCACAGGGCAGGCTGTGAAGCTGATGATTCCGATGGAAGGTCTGGGTGAACTCCACAGGAGAGGCTCGCCAGCCAAAGCAGGAAGAGAGCCTGTCTCTTCTGAATCCTCCTTAAAAGGCTTCCGGTGATTAGACTGAGCATTACTCATTGTAGAAGACACTTCCCTTTGGCTGATTACAAATGGAATCAGCTGTGGATGCAGCTGACATGATCACGATTTAATTCTATGAAATGTTCTCATCGCAACAGACAGGCCAGCACTTGCCCAACCAGACAAACAGGTACCACTCCTTGGCCAAGTTGACACATGAACCTGACCATGACAACAATCTTATAAAAATGATTGACTATAGAAATAAAAAAAAATATGGAATATAGATTGGGCACTGGGTTCAAACATGATGGCATAGCAGATTATTAATTTTGTATAATTACATGACTACAAACCTTCTCCACAGTCAAGAAGGTCAGCACTGCATTCTTGGCAGCAGTTCTGGTTCCGGAAGAATCTATTTCTCTTTGCGTTCTACCCTCTTTTTCTCTAGGTTGGCTAAATTTCCATCAAAGTACACTTTTCTATCCTTTTAACTGCACCCCCAGGCTACTTTGGCTCACTGTCTCCGTTCCTGAAAAAGCCTTCTTCTGACATGGTGTGGAAATTCTCATTGATTCAGAATCTAGAAAACTAGGAAGGTTTTATAGCCAGGCTTCCTTTCCATAGAAACATTTGATGATAATTCATTTTCATAACCATTGCTCCAAGGCACTAAAAAATAATGGCATATTTTGTTTATAGACAGCAGAATGGTAGAATTTGGTGCTAAGGACAGTTTTTTAAGTTTATTTTCTTTGAAAACTGATAATACTCATGTGATATAAAGCTTTTATTCAGATTATTCAACCAGATTCCTTGATGCTCAGTGATTTTAAAGAAATAATCATTTGCTGTACACAAAAGTTACAAATTTCACTCTAAAAGTTGAATTGCATGGCTGTTGAGCATGAAAGTATACATTAAAGAATTTAATATCATCAAAATTAAATTATTTAATTTTGTGAAAGAAATATACAATTTGGGGGAACTCTCTAATAGGAAGAATAAACAAACAAACAAACAAACCAGAAAAAGATACTTCGTTGCATCCTAATGTGTGCTAAGCACAGTATAGGGTCTATGGAGCCAGGCAGACATAAGTTAAAAATACAAACTATGTCCATTGCTTATTATTGAAGTGACTTTGGGCATGTCTAGCCTTAAAATCATTATCTGTACCCTGAGAATAATAATGCTTTACCACATAGATTGCAGGTGAATAAAACAGGATATGGATCTAAAACCCTTCACATGGCACCTAATAAATGGGCTTATTCCATAAATGGAGGTTACAAAAACATCAGTATATTCATCATAACCATCAATGCCTCCTTTTTCTTCCCTGCACCATTGTTTTCTCTGCTGCATTACTCCTCTGTACTGTTTCAGCATCCAAACATTCAGTACTCATCATTCCACTTGTAAAAAAAAAAATTGTCTTGGAGTTACTTTTCCTTCCAGCTGCTGCCTTATTTCTTTGCTTCTCTTTACAATAAAATTCCTCAAAAAAGGAGCAGTCAGGCTCTAGTGTGAGCTGCAATTGGATCAAAAAAGAAACGTACATCTCCAGCTTGATGGATAACAAGACAGCGTGGGCTAGTAGAAGGTATTAAACATGCACATGCGGAGACAGATAGGCACACACACTGGTAAATAAGACAGAGAAGGAATAAGAAGTGTAATGGCCGACATGGCCTAATGATGTGAAAGTCAAAGATTAGGAGGGAAGAGATAATGGTTTCAAAAGCTGGAAAACAATGAAGGTATATAAAAACATGCGAAAGTCTCTGGTTTTCCACTAGTTGCTCATCAGTCCATTAGTTGCTCTAAAAAGAAATCTCAATAGAGTGAAAAGAGAATTTGAATAAACACAAATGGGATGACTTTTATATTCTCAATACTTTTCTTTCCTTCCTTTCTTTCTTAAACCTAATCCAATCATGTTTTTCTCTTAACACTCTATTAAAGCCCTTCTTGTTCACGTCATCAATGACCTCTACATAACTAAATCCAAGGGTCAGTTTTCAGCTTTCCCCTTACTTTACCTGTAGAATCTGACAAAGTTGATTACTCTCTATCCATTGAAAGACTTTCTTCATTTGGCTTCCAAGATGTCATTTTCCTGGTTTTCTTCTTATTCACACTGGCAACTCCCTTTCAAACTCTTATACTGGTTCTGCTTAGACCTCTTTCCTTACTGTTGGAATGTCCAAGGGCTCAGACCTTTGGCCTCTTCACTTCTGTACTGGTTTGAAGCTTTTATGTACTGTTGGACATTTTCATGGCCTTAGAACTGTAAACTTGTAACTTCATAAATCCCCTTTATAAAAGCCAGTCCATTTCTGGAGTATTGCTTTCTGGCAGCTTTAGCAAACTGAAACAATTTCCCGTCACATTAAGTTTCATGGCTTTAAATGCAATCTATAGACTGCCAACTCTCATATTTATATTTCCAATACAGATCATTCATCTGATTGTGCATTTCAATGGTAATTTTGATTGCGCCATTTGGATGTTTTTCAGGCCATGTAAACTTGACATGTCAAATACTACACTTCTGATATTCCTACTCCCCCATTATGACCCACATCCCAGCTGGAAACAACTCCAATATTCTATTTGCTGAGACCAGTAATCTTGGCATGACTCTTGTTGCCTATATTTCTTTCTACCCATATGATAGTTACTAAATACACCCCATATCCAATCCATCATCAAATTCGCCACCTCTAAAATGTATCCTGCATCCAACTGCTTTCATTGTTACCACCCAAATCTGAGCCACCATCATTTCTTATCAGGGTTTTTAAGTAGGCTCCTAACTGGTTTCTCTGATTCTACCCTTGCCTCATTATAATATATGGTGAATCCAGTCATCAGAGTGATCATGTCTAAACATGACTCAGACCCTGTCCTTTCCTGTTTAAACCCCTTTTATTTAAAGCTAAAATCCTCCTCTTAACTCCTTTCCCTCTTCTTTTTATCTCCCTTCCTCATTCTCTCTTCTTCAGCTACATTAGTCTCCTGGTGCCATCCCACCTCAGGGCCTTTGCACTTGCTATTCCCCTTGCCTGGACCACTCTTCCTCCAGATAGTCTTATGGCTTACCTTGGTTCTTCAAATCTTTGCACAAATGTTGATTTCTCTTTCCTTATTCATTTCCTTGCTTAAGTTTTCCATGTCTCCTATCACATAAAGTATATTATAAAGTACAATTTACTCCTTTATTTTGTTTGTTGTCTTAATCACCCCAATAGAATGCTAGCCCCATGAAGACAGAGACTTAAAAATATATATTTTTATTGATAAATCTTCACACACATAGAGTCCATACATAGTGTACAATCAGTGGCTCACAATGTCATCACATAGTTTTGCATTCATCACCATGATCATTTTAAAAAAAATTTGCATCACTCCAGGGAAAGAAATAAAAAGGGAAAAAAAACCTTCATACATGCCATACTCATAACCCCCCTCTCTCATTGACCACTAGTATTTCTATCTACCCAATTTATTTTAGCCTTTGTTCCCCTTATTATTTATTTATTTTTATCCATATTTTTTTTTAATGACCTGTCCATAGTCTGGATAAAAGCAGCATCAGACACAAGGTTTTCACAATTACACAGTCACATTGTAAAAGTTGTATCTTTATGCAGTTGTCTTCAAGAATCAATGCTACTGGAACACAACTCTATAGTTTCAGGTACTTCCCTCCAGCCACTCTAATACACCATAAACTAAAAAGGGATATCAATATAATGCGTAAGAATAATCTCAAGGATAACCTCTTGACCCTGAGATCTCTTAGTCACTGAAACTTGATCTTGTCTCATTTCTCTCTTCTCCCTTTTGGTCAAGAAGGCTTTCTTAATCCCTTGATGCTGGGCCCTGGCTTGTCCCGGGAGTTGTGTCCCACATTGCCAGGGATATTTACACCCCTGGGAGTCAGAACACAGAGACTGTTGTCTATTTTGTTTACTTCTGTGTCTCCCATATCAAGGACTGTGCCTAGTACATATTATATATATTTTTAATATTTGTTGAAATAATGAATAAGCAAGATAAATAGGCAGTACAATTTTTATTTTTTCAAGATAAAAAGTAAATTTGCTAAAAGTCACCAAAAATATAATGGATTTGCCAAAATATGAACCCAGATTTGTCTGGACTCCAGAGTAGATGTTCTTTTAATTACAACATGCTGCAGGGCCCATTTCATTAGTGTTTTTAAGATACATAAGAAATATAATGGAATGAAAACCACATTCTCCATTGTTCTTTTCCATATAAAAACTGAGAAGCAAGATGGTACTATTAAGCATCTGAATGGATTGCTTTCATGGTGATGATATTCTCATTTCTGGAGGTACAAAGCAGAAGTTGAGCAACCACTTACTGATGGCAATGCACAGGTGTTTATATACTGCATTGAGGTATAGTATATCACCCCAGGTCCTACCCAAGTTCCCTTCAATACTGAGATAGTGTTCCAGATGATCAAAAGTAGTCTTTGTGCTATCATTGTATTTCTAGCTCTGTTACGGAAAGGGATAAGTCTCAGGAAGAGTCCAGAGCAAATCTTCAGTTGTCAATGAGGATGCACATGGCACTTGAGGGGCAGATTATTTTGGCTGAAATGTGAAGAGGATATCAAGCTTGGCTTTGGACATTTCACACCATTAGTATATTCAAATGGAAGTGTCTTGATGCATGATGAGAAATGCCCACTCCCGTCATCTAGGGCTGGAGAGAGGGTAGAAAGGAAACAGGAGGGTATCTGTCTCAGAACAGTTTAACACAAACACTATGAGCATCAAGAGGCTGCTTCTTCAAGGACACTTTGTGAAAATTTCTGAGGAAATCCTTTCTAGAGGCTACACTGTTGCCACCCTGGATATTGTCAATATATAGGAAAGGAGAATTGAGTCTTCATTTTCTAATCAAGGCACTGAGACAAGCAAGAAGCAAGAAGCCTTGACCAAGACATTTCATGAAAGGGAAATAACTATTCTGAAGCGATTCATTTAACCATGACTGACTGTTGCTGAGGATGTAGGATAAGTATGACGCTTTTTGTTCCCAGAATGGATCAGAGGACCAAAAAGCAAGTGTTTATTATTGCACAGCTGTCCCAGACAGCAGGTAGGAAGGAAGATCCCAGAGCTCAGGTGAAGTTCATGCAGACAGGGAGGGTGTGTCAAAGAATCATAGTCACAAGAACCCTACATAGAACAAAAGGGTGTGCTTGGACTATCTGATTTGAAAATGAAATAAAATCCAGCCCCCCTTCCCCAACACCCTATCACAGAATATTGCTTTATTCATTTTACTTTTCATAACAATGGGTAGTGTCAAAATGAATGATGTCAAAGTGGTTATTGGAAAAGTGCCATGTAGTACATTTGTGGATATTGTTAAAATGTAAATCAAGTCAGCTTCATTAGAATGCTTAGTAGTTTTAAAATCAGGCAAGAGTCCCTTCCTAGGCTCAGTTCCCAGCTGGAACAGTTGCTTTCCCTGCACAGCTGTCCCTGATACTAACTGTTTGAGTCAGAGACAAGATTTGAATATAGATTTAAATTTATTGTGCAGCTGACACATCATCTCAGAACATATTTTGTCAGTTTTCCACATTAGAGAAACAAGTTTTGTTCTTTCAACTGACCTTGATTAGAATATAGACTCAGCTATGGCTGTGGGTCTCAGTTATGCTCAGAGCACAAGGTAAGCCCTGGGGCTGGCAGCCTTTTGGTTGCAATGCATAGGTCATAGAGAGACTGTCCTTTCTATTATGCAGGAGCTGTGCAACTTAAGCAGACTCTCTAAGGAGAAAGCATGGCCTGCTGATACCTTGATTTTGAACTTCCAGCCTCCAAACTGTGATCCAATAAAATCCCTGTTGTTTAAGCCAACCTGTCTATGGTATTTTGTTGTAGCAGCACTGGCAAACTAAGACAACTCTGTTGAACTTCTCTCCCTATGTCAAAACTCAACTCAAATATTACCTTTTCCAAGCAGCTTTTTCTAACCCCCTCAACCAGAAAAGCTTCCTTTATCTTCTGAAACCCTGTGAACATTGCATGCCCTTTACATAAATGTGAGCTTCTTGAGGTTGGAGACTGTGTCTTAAAAATCTTGATATTCACTTAAGAGCCTTTTATACTACCTAATATAGTAGAGGCCCTTGATAAGTATTGGTTCAGGGGATAGGTGAAACTGTGTAGAGTACCTTACATGTACAGCCTTCTGTGAAACCATGTATTATCTACTTCTTTTTTTACTCTATCTTGCCTTCAAGTTGTTTTAACCCTCTGCAATCAGAACATATCACTCAGTCATGAGAGCAGAGCAATTCCTATTCATATCACTCTGCAGTGTTAGATTCTTAACCTAATTAATATTTGTATGCATGGAAAACCATTTTGCCTATGCATCACACTCCTATTGGAAAGTCATCCTGAAGTCATCTGGACTTGAATGACATTAGACCTCAATGCATTTTAGTGGATTCAATCGAGGGAGTACCATTACCTTCTCCATTAACAGATAGCGTCAAGTTGTGAAGTCAGTCAATCAGTCAAAAAATACTGAATTCCTAAAAGCAAAGGACACAGGGGTGAAGGATCTTTCAGTGTTTGTGAAGACACTCTAAAATGGCTAATCATGTATGTAATGGGAGCAGAATGAACTTAGAAAGGGACAGATGGATACATGATAGGTGGGTGAATAGATGGATGATAGATGGGTAGATGGCTAGATGATTGATGGATGGGTGATGGATGGATGTGCAGTTTAGAGGGGTTAAAGGACAGTAGGCTACTGAAAGAGAGAAGAAAAGATTCCATGCATATGAAGAAAAAAGAGAAATTTAATCAGCTGGTGGTCACAGAGAGTTGACATCCCTGAAGTGAAGCAGGTTAAGGTAATGACAATATCTTCAAGCATAAGAATTTAAACTAATCTGAAAGACATGATTTTGTTACAGATTGTTCTTAATTTAATTACTGGCATTGCGACAACACTTTCCCCACTGTTTTTCATGACACACATATTTCTTTCCTGTTTTAGTCTAAAGAGTCACTATGGACAACAAAACTACCATTTTGTGATGTCTGTTTTAGAGTTTTAAATACTCCATTCAAATGATAAAATAAATGTTTGGAACATAGCCCATTTATAAATTAGGACTCTTCTTATATATACAAAAACAGAATTATAAACTAAAAAAGTGTTATTAACTACTCTATAATTTTTCTTTCAATATATTAATTCATACCATTGCATTATTGTGATTTCTAACACATTTGAGATTTATTTACATCACTTTGTGTTTTCTATTCACTTTCTTTCTCTTCACTTCTTTTTCCCTCTTTCCATTATTCCATTGGAATGATAGGTTTCATTTATTTCCCTCCTTATCCCTTTCACTGGTATCAAAATAGACATTCTATTTTATTATGAGTTACCCTTAATTTTTTTACAGTGTATATTTAGCTCAGTAATGTCTAAAACTAATCATTATCTTCTCTATCCCAAGCCACTCCTAAGCCACTAAGGGCTACTGCCGCTCTCTCAGCCACCTAATTCCCACCCTGTCCCCCTGTGTTGACAGTCCTATAAATGGTGCTGCAGTTTGTAATCAACTGCTGAATCCAAGTTCTCATATCTACATCAAATTCAGAGCTCTTTCTGCAACAAGTGGAATGGAACTTACCTTATGAATATGATGTAGATGATTTGGCTGCTCAGTGATTCCAGTTCTGTAAGTTCATCGAAAGGTAGCCTTGATCTAAAACAAAAAACCCTCCCAAACATTTAAAGAAATCTGCCCAATTGTCATAAAAAAAACAAACAAACAGAAAACTCTTCATAGAGTACTGTGCAGCTTTGAGCTGGTGGTTCAGAGAGAACAGCTGTATGCTGAAGGAGGGTGAGACACACACCATGGCGAGAATTTTCCATTTCTATTAAATTGAGTCCTTTCATTCACTGCCTGATTTCTTTTAATTATGGATGATCTCCCAGAATGATAGGCCACAGGATTAAAAGAGTTTTCTGATTTCTGGTAATAATATCCTTATTAATGAATAAGGGTAACCTGGGTAGGTTTGGGAAACAAACATACTCAGAAAACTTAGTTTGTGCACCTCTGGCTTTGTTACCTGTCCGATTCTTTGTCTGGGGAAAATACTTTTCTCTTTTATTTTTTTTTAATTACAAAATAGTATCTGCCAACTACGACACGTTGAACAATACATAGACCTTTGAAGAAAAAGTTTAGTATTACCTACTCCTCTGCTTCAGGTAGTCAGTGCTGACAATTTAGTCTGTATTTTTACATTATCTCTTGAGCAAGGCTTTTTTTTCAGTCCACATTTGCTTCCTTTAGAGCTGTGCATGAAGAGATGATGCTATGGTAGTTTGGAACTATACTCAACCCAGAAAGATCATGTTCTTTTAGTCCATTGCTGTAGGTACAGACCTATTGTAGCTGGGACCTTTTGATTAGGTTATTTCAATTGAAATGTGACCCACCTCATTCAAGGTGAGTCTTAATCCTCTTATTGGAGTTTTTTAAAAAGAGGATAAAAGAAGAAAAATGTCCCCAGAGCAGCTGAGAGAGGAAGCTACTGAGGCCAGATGCTGAAAGCAATGAAGCCCCGGAGAAGAGGACCAGCAGACATCTCCATGAGCCTTACTATCTGACAGAGGAACACAAG
This sequence comes from Myrmecophaga tridactyla, assembly GCA_004026745.1. NCBI lineage: Eukaryota > Metazoa > Chordata > Mammalia > Pilosa > Myrmecophagidae > Myrmecophaga > Myrmecophaga tridactyla. The sequence continues at coordinate 50,480 of PVIY010011081.1, read as the reverse complement.
CTTACCAGCAGCCAGTACTTGCTGAGAAGGTATCATCCTGTTAATGCCTTAATTTAGACATTTTCATGGCCTCAGGACTGTAAATTTGTAAGCTAATAAATCTCCATTGCTAAAAACCAGTCCGTTTCTGGTATATTGCATTTCATCAACTTTAGCAAACCAAAGCAATGACTAATTTCAAATCCTGGAACAAATATCTCAGTCCTGTTAGAGGGACCAGTGATTATAGCAGCTCAGAGTCTGGAGCAAACTGTTCAAATCTAAGCTCTGCCACTGACTGTGTAACTTGGGCAAATGATACAACTTTTCTTGGCTTCATTTGATCCAGGTGTAAATGGGTATGTGAAATATCTATCTCATAAGAATTACTGCATTAATTAAGAAGATAATAGCTAAAGCATGCATAGCACTTAGTAAGCACTCAACAAATGGCAGTTATTATAATTCTCTTTCTGAAAAGGAATGGCCATTCGACAACTGGGAATCTGAGTATGTTCACATGACACCAAGGATAACCACAGTTAAAAACTCCATTTGTTTAGGCTTGCTGCTATGGGGTGACAAAGCAGTTCACCAGCCATTAATTATCTTACATGGATATAATTCAGCATGAATTTCTTTAGTTTTTGAGGAATGCCAAGGAACTGTGACAGAATTATGGGCATACTTCTTATCAACTTTACTGAAGAATGATTTCACATAAAATTCACCATTTTTAAGTGTAAAAGGAAATTATTTTTAACCCTTTCACCGAGCTGCACAAACATCATCACAATTCAGTTTTAGAACATTTCCATCAGCCTAATGCGAATCCTCATATTCATTTACAATTAACCCCGGTTCCTATCTTTAACTTCAGATACTGTATTTCTGTCTCTATGAATTTGCCTGTTTTGGACAGTTTGTATTCTCAGAGTAACACAATATGCACCTTTTGTTTCCAGCTTCTTTCAGTTCACCAATTTGCAGCATAAATCAGTATTCTGTTCTTTTTTGTTGTTGAATAGTATTCCCTGCTATGTATATGCCACAATTTTTTTTTATTGAGTCATCACTTCATGGACATATGTGTTGCATCCACTTTTTGTCTATCATGGATAATGCTGCTATGAACATTCATATGTAAGTCTTTGTGTGGACGTATGGTTTCCTTTTTCTAGGGTGAATTTCCCCCATGAGTGAAATTGCCAGTTGTTCTGTAATTTATATTTAACTTAAGAAACTGCCAAACTGTTTTCCAAAGTGACTGTTTCATTTTACATCCCCACCAACAGTGTTTGCGGGTTCTATCAGAATAATTTTAAAAGATCAAGAGAGAAAGAGGATTTAAAAATATGAGAGATAAAATGTTGCATTTCCATTCTCTAACATGTATTGTCTTCTGAATCAGCCCTTCAATGAAAGTAGAGGGAGAATTCTCTGCTGTGTGCCCAGGATTCTCACTTTCCACATTTTGCTGGTTGGTTGGATGGAAGCTGCCTCACTTCATTCAATCCTGCCAACCCAGAGATGGAATGGATTGAAGAACCCTGGGCCGCTCCACTTCCAGCAACCTTCAAAGACCATCCAAGGGAAAAGGACACTTAACAAATAAAAATTTACTCTGTGGGTATGGCGAGAGAAGTGTTAATGCAGTATGTAACAATTATTGACTGCAAGGTCTGCAAATGATTGCATAAAATGTCTAAAATATGCCTGCAAGCTTCTATTATTGATGTGATACCCCCAGGGGTGCACATAAGGGTTTAAGTGTCTAAACTGTTTTATAAATTAAATTGCTATGATCTACCTCTCCCATGTTAGCATTTACAATTTATGAAACAACCCTGTAATTAGAAAATGACATAGTAGTGTTGCTTGTTTACTTTGTGGGTGAAATATTATAAATATAAGTCTGTATGTGTCTGTGTGCATATATATATGTAAATACACACACACACACACACACACAAACTATATTTTCCCTGGCCAACCGTTGCAGGCTACTTTATTTCTAGTACAATTAATAGGCAACCTCCAGTCGTGCGTTAAATTGCTTTTTAAAGGGAGGGGGCATAGAGCTGGGAAGTTCATTGTTCCTGCTGAGGTGTGTGATGGTATCCATGTGTGTACATTTGTTTGTTTTCCCTCCACAGACAAACTGAAACCATGAGATTTTTAATGTAAAAAATCTGCATAGAATGGCTCTGAGATACCTGGTAAATTCTAAAATTGTGGACCTATTTTAATTACACATTAAGGTCTTATAATCTTTATTCCCCATCTATATATATCCAAAGGCATTTCTATAAATGCGTAATATATATCTATGCTGCATATATATATATATTTATACATATAAAATGCCTAAAATCATTGAAGCACTTTCTGTCAACCTTTATTTTATGCGTATTTATTTATACACACACACACATACCTGCAATGAACACCTCTACAGGTGCTAAACCCAATATTGTATGCACTTTTATCCATTTCGTCAACTGTAGGCTCTGTCTGACTTTTAAGTGCGCCAATTATGACAAGTCTGGTTTAAACATATCGAAGGATTATTGAACCTTAGGTTGGAAGAAGTTCAGGGGTTATACACTCATCTATGCTCACACTATCCATATTTCCTGTAATTTTCTGAGTTCTGAATGAATCAATCACTATATTGCAATTTCAAATCTCTTTTAAATGGAGATAATGTATAATTTTAAGTCTCTATCTCACAGAGCTATTAGGGGGATAAATGAAGTAATAACCTTTAAAATACTTTAACAGATAGGAAAAAAAGGTTTTCTATGCATGCAAAATATTAATTAGGTTACAATCTAACATTATAGAGTATTATGAATATGGATCGCTCTGCTCTCATGGCTGAGCGATGGGTTCTGATTGCAGAGGGTTAGAATAATTTGAAGGCAGGATAGCGTAAAAGAGAAGTAGATAATACAGGGATTTGCAGAGGAATGTGCACATAAGGTTCTCTGCACAGTTTCACTCATCCCCTGAACCAATATTTATCAAAGAACTCTGCTAAATTAGGTAATGTAAAAGGTACTTAAATGGACAAAAAAATTTTTTATACACAGCATTTGTCATCAAGAAGCTCACATTTATAAAGGGCATGCAGTGCTCACAGGGTTTCTTTTGGAAGGAAGCTCTTCTGGTTGTGGGAGATAGAAAAGGTTGCTTGGAAAAGGTAGTAATTGAATTGAATTTTGACATATGGGGAGAAGTTCAACAGATGGTGGTCTTTGTTTGTCAGGGCTGCTATAATAAAAGACCATAAACTGGTTGGCTTAAACAACAAGGATTTATTGGATCACTGTTTGGAGGGTGGAAGTCGAAAATCAAGATATCAGCAGGCCATGCCTTCTTCGAAGCCTGTAATGTTCTCGTGGTCACTTTCTGGTAATCAATTTCTGCCTTGGTCACATGGTGATCTGTCTCTTCTGTCTTCTGCTGTGGCTTGTACTTCCTTGTCCAAATTTCCTTTGCTTATTAGGATTCCAGTCATACTGGAGTTTGGCTTCATCATAATAGGGTCTTCAAAAATCCCATTTACAAATGAGTTCACACCCACAGGACCAGGTAAGGATATGAACAGGTCTTTTGGGGTGACATGATTCAACCTACCGCAATAGGATTTTTCAAGGATAGGGGATTTTAGCAGGGGAAATGACATGGGTAAAGGTGTAAAGTTTGGAATAAAATGCATGGAGTAAAATAAAGCAATCTCTAACTTTCTTTCTGTGAAGACCTGACCTGCAGAGAGATTATTTCTTTGTTTGTAATTGTTCATTAAGAGTCTCCAGGTTCAAGAAAGTTTCTAGTGGGTATAGGTTTAGTACCTGTATTAACTTTTCTGATTTCACATTAAAAGAAAGTCACAGGTGACACCACCAGTTTAACCACTCATCTTGTGATTTCTTGACATGGGTAATTGAGGTGAATAAGTGCAAACGCCTTACAGCAGCTAATCAACCATACTGATGAATATGTGTAACATGGAGAAAAGAGTAGATGAGTGGTAGAACAAATGAAAATACACAATGTTGATAATAAATCATCTTTAAACATGAAAAACAGGGCACTTAATTCTTTAAAAATAATTGAAAATGCTAAGTTTGCAGCAGTGTGTAATAGTAAGCTACCTGTGGTAGCTTGAAGCTGTTATGTACTCCAGAAAAGACTATGCTTTTTTAAATCCATTACTGTTGGTGTAGACCTATTATGCATAGAACCTTTGGATTAGGGTATTTCAATTAGATGTGACCCACCCCATTCCAAGTGGATCTTAATCTTCTTATTGGAGTCCTTTATAATAGGATAAAACACATACAGAAGCTGAGTGGTGAAATAAAGAGAAGTTCAGAGAGAAACACCTAGAGAAGATGAAATGGAGAAGCCAGAAGCTGAAGCAATGAAATCCAGGAGAGAAGGATCAGCAGATGTCACCACATGGCTTGCTGTCTAACAGAAGAGCCCAAGCTCGCCAGTAACCGATCATCAGAGAAAGTATCGTCCTGTTGGGACATTTTCAAGGACTTAGAACATAAATTTGTAAGCTAGAAAATTCCCATTGTTAAAAGGCAATCCATTTATGGTATATTGCATTTTGCCAGCTTTAGCAAACCAAAAACACTACTGTTTGTGATAAAAGTGAGGAATACACATGTGCTGGTTTGAAAGGAAGTATGCCCCCTAAGAAAAGCCATGTTTTAATATAAATCCCATTTCATAAAGGTAGAATAATCTCTATTCAATGCTGTATGTTTGAAACTGTAATGAAATCATCTCCCTGGATTATGTGATTTAGTCGAGAGTGGTTGTTAAACTGGATTAGGGGATGACATGTCTCTACCCATTTGAGTGGGTCTTGATTGGTTTACGGAGTCCTATAAAAGAGGAAACATTTTGGAGAAAGAGATTCAGAGAAAGCAGAACGATGTAGCCATGAGATGCAGAGAGTTCACGAGCCAGCAACCTTTGGAGATGAAGAAGGAAAACGCCTCCCAGGGAGTTTCATGAAACAGGAAGCCAGGAGAGAAAGCTAGCAGATGACACCGTGTTCACCATGTGCCCTTCCAGCTGAGAGAGAAGCCCTGACTGTGTTCGCCATGTGCCTTCTCACTTGAGAGAGAAAACCTGAACTTCATCAGCCTTATTGAACCAAGGTATCTTTCCCTGGATGTCTTTGATTGGACATTTCTATAGACTTGTTGTGATTGGGACATTTGCTGGGCCTTAGAACTATAAACTAGCAATTTATTAAATTCCCTTTTTTAAAAGTCATTCCATTTCTGGTATATTGCACTCCAGCAGCTAGCAAACTAGAACAGATTTTGGTACCGGAGAGTGGGGTGCTGCTGTGGTTTGTAGATACCAAACATGTTGGAACGGCTTTTTAAATGGGTAAAGGGAAGAATCTGGAGGAGTTGTGAAAAGCTTGATAGAGAAGGCCTAGAATGCTTTGGAGAGACTGTTGGTAGGAATGTGGACTCTAAAGATACCTCTGATGAGGTCTTAGACAGAAATGAGGTACGTGTTATTGCAAACTGGAAGGAAGGTGATCCATGTTTTAAAATGGCAGATAATCTGGCAAAATTGACTAGTGGCTTTGGCTGGAAGGCTGATTTTAAAAGCCATGAACTTGGATACTTAGCAGAAGAGATCTCCAAGTTAAATGTGGAAAGTGCAGCCTGGTTTCTCCTCACAGCTTATAGTGAAATGCGACAGGAAAGAGATAAGCTGAAAACTGAACTCTTGGGTACAAAGAAACCAGAAATTGAAGTTCTGGAAAATTCTGGGCCTCCAGAAATGGAGACCCCAGAGAATAGTGCTCCATGTGAGGATTTGACCAGATGTGGAACCAGTCAGCCATCTCAGAGAAAGCCAGGATTGGATATGGAGTTATCCAGGAAGGATTTGTGGAAACTCCTTGTGTCTGATGGGCATGATCCAAGGCTACTGCATAGAAAGCCAACGAGAGTGCTGTGGGACCTGTATGAACAGAGCCGCTGCCAGTCTGGACTGGGGGATTCAGAGAAGGGACACATTGGAGGAAAAATAACTTCAGAGGCAGAACCATGGAGGCTGGAGTCTGAAGTCAAGAAGCCTCGGGCCAGGAGAGCGGACCCACCCAAGCCCATGGAGAGGGTGAGTTTGCCCCAAAGGCAGAGAATGGGCCTTACACCTGGTTTCAGTGGAAGAGTCATGCCGCCTCAGGCCTTGGAGAGGGTGAAGCACATTCCTTGGGGTTTGGGGAGAGCCTGGCTGCCACCACATGGAGGGGTTGAGCATGTGCCCTGGAAATAGCAGAGAATCCGGGTGCAGCCCCAATGCTTGGAGAGGGTGGAGCTGAGAGAAAGGTGGTCTCCCCAATATCCCCCAAGGTTACATTCAGAGAGAGGCAGGCCTCTATGTAGGCCCTTGGAAAGGGTGGGACTGCCGCTTTCAGAAACCCTGAGGATAAATGACTCTCAGACTTTGAAATCTAATGGACTTTGCCCTGCAGGTTTTCGAAAATGTATGGGTCCAGTGACCCCTGTGTTCCTTCCTCCCTATGGAAATGTGTATATGTATCCTATGAATGTTCCTCCTTTGTATGTTGGCAGCAAATAACTTCGATGAGATTTTATACTATCTCTAATTTTGTACTTCATTGTATTGCTACTGAAAGATTTAAGGTCTCTGATATTGTTATGAAATTAATGTATTTTGTATATGGGAAAAACATGTCTTTTTTAGGGGCCAGAGGGTGGAATGTGCTGGTTTGAAAAGAAGTATGCCCCCTAAGAAAAGCCATGTTTTAATATAAATCTCATTTCATAAAGGTAGAATAATCTCTATTCAATACTGTATGTTTGAAACTGTAATGAAATCATCTCCCTGGATTATGTGATTTAGTCAAGAATGGTTGTTAAACTGGATTAGGGGATGACATGTCTCTACCCATTTGAGTGGGTCCTGATTGGTTTACTGGAGTCCTATAAAAGAGGAAGCATTTTGGAGAAAGATTCAGAGAGAGCAGAACGATGTGGCCATGAGATGCAGAGAGCAACCTTTGGAGATGAAGAAGGAAAACGCCTCCCGGGTTGCTTCATGAAACAGGAAGCCAGGAGAGTAAGCTAGCAGATGACACCATGTTCACCATGTGCCCTTCCAGCTGAGAGAGAAGCCCTGACTGTGTTCGCCATGTGCCTTCTCACTTGAGAGAGAAAACCTGAACTTCATTGGCCTTCTTGAACCAAGGTATCTTTCCCTGGATGCCTTTGATTGGACATTTCTTTAGACTTGCTTTAATTGGGACATTTTCTCGGCCTTAGAACTGTAAACCAGCAACTCATTAAATTCCCCCTTTTTTAAAGCCATTCTATTTCTGGTATATTGCATTCCGGCAGCTAGCAAACTAGAACAACACATATTGTTGTATTTGCTCATACATGCACACAAAACTTTGGAAGGACTATTGCCGAACTACTAACAGTAGTCAGTACTTAGTAGTGTGTGCATGTGTGGGGAAACATAGGGGTGGGAACTTAAAAATAGGAAAGGAGTGGAGAAGATACCTTTTCACTGTATACATACATATGCAATTTAATGGCACACAAATTGCTTGGGGATTATATGCCAGTTCTGACCAGTAGGTCTGAGGTGGGGTCTGAGATTCTGTATTTCTAACAATCGCCCAAGTGATGCCAATGCCGCTGGTCTGTGGAGCACATTTCAAGGAAATTTGAATATTGATGTTGGTATTGAATGATACCAAGGAATTATTACTTTGGGAGGTGTGATAATGGTGCTCTAGTTACATATAATCTTCAGAGATGTAGATTGAAGTATGTAGGGGTGAAAAGATGTGAGATCTTGGATTTGCTTTAACAAACTTCAGTGATAAGAAAAAGATACTCAATTGATAACCTGTCCCCTAAAACAGAGACTATATCTGTAGAACATGGTAGGTGCCCAATAAATAGTGAAATTGTTACAGAAGTCTATTGATGTTCAAATAAAACACTGGAAGCTTATTAATATGAATGTAAACTTTAAAATTATCTCCCCCCCCAAAAAAAAAACCCAAACAGAAATGAGTAGAAATGAGTTTCTAGGGTTTCATTTTGGTAACTTGCCATCCCTGTAGCCCTACCCTGTACCTAAACCCTTCCCTCTAGAATTCCTAGCATTCTTGATGTCTCTGCTGCTGATTCTGCCTCACTGGAAGCGAGCTGGAAGGATTTAGATTTAGAGATTTTTGCTTTCTTAAACATAGGCCGTGCATTAGAAGGCAGATGCCAGGTCTCCTGGCATAGAATTTAAACTCTGAAACAGAAAGTTTGAGTCATTTAAGAACAAACAATATTCTTCCCTACCAATAAATCAAGCCCATTTCTGAGCATGTTTATTACTATGCATAACTACCCCAGTTAGGGAATCTCTCCTAGAAATGCAGAACTGAATCACCAACCATGTAAGTAACCATGACCAGTATATAGGCTTACTTCCAGTTTCACAATCCTCAGCTTCAAGATGCCAAATTAGTCATACACTAGGTCCTCAATCCTGGCTTTGCAAACTCAAAGCAAGATGAACGTTTATTCACTCAAACTATCCAAATGGCAAAAATGTGGGGAAACCATGCTTTCCATAAGGCAGAAGTAATGGTTAGGTTCGGATATCAACTTGGCCAGGTGATGGTGCCTAGTTGTCTGGTCAGGCAAGCCACTGGCCTCACCATTACTGTAAGGATATTTCATGGCTGGTTAATAAACCAGAAGCTGGTTTACAAAATCATCAGTCAATTGTTTGCCTCTGTGACTGATTACATTTACCATCAGCTAAGGGTATGTCTTTCACAATGAGACAATCCAATCAGTTAGATTTAATGAAAACAGTTAAAGACTTTAAAGAGAGAGGAGAGAATCTTCACTTCTTCTTCAGCCAGTGGGCCTCTCCTGTGGAGTTCGTCAAGGGAACTTCATTGATGTTGCCAGGCTCATGGCCTGATCTACAGATTTTGGACTCTTGCATTCCCCCAGTTGTGTGAGAAACTTTAGTAAATCTCTTATTTATAGATATCCCCCGTTGGTTCTGTTTCTCTAGAGAAATCTAACTAGTACAGGGGATGAATGCAAATTGCTGAAGAGTAAAAGGTGCAACTCCTTAAATGTGGCAGGCATACCACTGGACTCCAGCCATTTGTCTCATACCTTCTCCAAGTGTGATGGATGCAGGTACACCACTCAAACAGGATTGCCAGTTTCCACTTTGGAAACCCATTTCAACCATTGCAGAGGTCTCCATGGGACAAAAGACTTGACCTTCAGAGATTCCTGCACATGATAAGGAGTACTGCCTTGTGGCAGAAAGTTCAATAAATGTACCATGTATTAATTCACAATTAGGAACTCAGAGCTCCTCCATTCTGTAAAAACAGCATGTGTGCAATGGAAATAAACTCACAACATCTCTTGGCTTGAGGAAAAATGTTTTCCCTCCTGTTTCCATATGTGGAAAGTTTGCTCCAGGATTAACATATGCATCCTATCTCTCCAAGAGATGCTGCAAGCTGGGTTCTAGGCTCTCTGAACTTACTATAGGCATTAATCGTGCAAACATGTGTAATTAAAGTTAGGTCAGGACAGCGAAGGGAAAACTGAGGCAGCTGCTCTTTCTGAGGTTCCTGCTATTAATTCCCCTGCCTCCCAACTCACATGACTAGAATTACATAAACTGCTCCAGCCCAACATACCAGCCATGCTCTCAGACAAAAGTGAGGGAAAAACTCTTCTTGCTTTTGTTACTTGGTCAGGTGTTACATCTGGGTTGGGTACAAGCAATCGTCTGGTTTTCTCAAAGCAGTAGTCCATGCATGTAAATGCATCCCACCTTTCTTCAAACTGTTGTATGTATATCTGCCACCTGACCTATCACTGTGTCTGCTGGTTTCTTGCAGTGTCTTTCCGAAACACCTACCACATGGCTTCTGTCTGTTCTTTTCAAAATTGCTGTCAAAGCTCAACATTGGCCCCCAAACTATCAAATGCAATGGTCTTTCCTCAGTCTTCATCTTCCTTGACCTCTTTCCAACATTTGAGTCTGTTTTTGGTCAGATTTCTTAGCTCTTTCTTCTCTCTTGGTTTCCACAACACCTGCTGTACCTGGTCTTGTTTTTGCCTTTTCTTCAGCCTCTAGTCTCACTTTCCTTTGCTGTGAGCACTTTCTTCACCATAACTTCTGAAGATTTTGCCAAGTCCTCTTCTAATGGGGGATGCATCCTCTCTCTGCACAAAGACATACCTCTAAAATATTTGTTCAGAATACTTCCTTGGTCTAAAATGCCCTTCCTGCCCACTGTCTGATCAAATTCTGTCTCCTTGTCAAATTATTCTAGAAATAGTTCATGTGCATTATCTGCCTCCAATGTGCCAGGCACCATGCTAGAGTTTTAGAAATATTACCTCGATTAATCCTAAAACAAATCTGAAAAGAAATTATTTCCATTTTACTAGATGTGATACTGTGAGCTGAGAGAAGCTTAGCAAGTTGCTCTAAATCTCATAACCCATGGTGGAACTGAGATACAAACCCAGGCTTATCTGCCAGCAAAGTCTACATGCTACATACTTGAGATGCTGTGGCCCCATGGCCAAGCTATGTCTTCTTGTGGATGGGCAGCACTGAGTTCTTGAACTGGCTTGGTCATTTATAGAGCATCCTTTATATTCAGTATAAGGAGGTTGCTCTAGTTTGCTAGCCACTGGAATGCAATATACCAGAAACAGAATGACTTTTAAAAAGGGGGAATTTAATAAGTTGCTAGTTTATAGTTCTAAGGCCAAGAAAATGTCCCAGTTACAAGTCTTTAGAAATGTCCAATCTAAGGGATCCAGGGAAAAGATACCTTGGTTCAAGAAGGCCGATGAAGTTCAGGGTTTCTCTCCCAAGTGAGAAGGCACATGGCGAACATAATCAGGGCTTCTCTCTCAGCTGGAAGGACACATGGCAAATACAGTGTCATTTGCTAGCTTTCTCTCCTGGCTTCCAGTTTCATGAAGCTCACCGGGAGGCATTTTCCTACTTCATCTCTAAAGGTCGCTGACTCGTGGACTCTTTGCTTTGTGGTGCTGCAGCATTCTCTGCTCTCTTCGAATCTCTTTCATTCTCCAAAATGTTTCCTCTTTTATACGACTCCAGAAACTTCTCTAGACCCACCCAAATGGGTGGAGACATGTTGTCACCTAATCCAGTTTAACAACCATTCTTGATTAAATCACATCTCCAGGGAGATGATCTGATTACAGTTTCAAACATACAGTATTGAATAGGGATTATTCTTCCTTTATGAAATGAGATTTAGATTAAAATATGGCTTTTCTAGGGGGCACACATTCTTCCAAACCAGCACAGAGGTGATAATGGTACAACTTACTTCAAAGAGCTATCTTAAAGGGCATGGTATAGTGCTTATCACACTATTTTCTCCATCAATTTTGCTATTTTTGTTGTTGTCCTTGCTATTATCATTATTATTATTACCGTGAATTGCCTCTACTCCTAGCTCAGATGCCCTGTTCAAAGGCTAATAAACCACATTTCTTCCTATAGTATGTACCACATCTCTTAATTTGGTTATTGCTTTCTTCTTTCATTCTCAAACCGTTGTGTGTTTGGTTTCCCCAGTGGTTATTTTTTTTCTTGGTGATTATAGGCACAACCTAAAGGCATGCTTTTATTTATTTATTTGTTTTAACATGGTTTATTGTGAAATATATATGTGCAGAAAAGTGATACTTTCACAGTACAGTTTTATAAGCAGTTATAGGGCAAATTTCAAAGTACAGTATGGGTACAGTCCCACAATTTCAGGTATTTCCTTCTGGCTGTTCTAATACCCTAGAAACTAAAAGGAAATGTCTATATAATGATGCAGAAGTCACAATCATTTGTTAAATCCTAATTCTGTTACAACTCCTCCCTTTCATTTGATCATTCTCTCAATCTTCAGGGATACTTGGGCGATAACAATTCTAAGTTCATCATTTGAGAAGGGGTATTGACATTATGGGACAGGGGGATACCACTGGTTGATGTCCTGGGCATAGGAACAATCTGGAGATTTTAAATTTATGAAAAATAAACTTAAAAGTTAAACTTTTATAGTGTCTTAGCTAGAGCCCTGGGTTTACATTAGAGTTTTCAGGAGTACTATTGGTTGGGGCATACCAAGGCAATTTGCAATATCTGGGCATGCTTTTATTTTTGCAAGTCTCAGTAGTAGGTGCATGGGACTTCAAGAAAGCCCTGCTGTCTGTCCATAAGCTAGCATTTACTTGTCTAATCTCATCTGTACCACCCCCCCAAGTGTTTTATACTGTAAAGCCATTTCAAATTACTTGCAGTTCCCTGGAAGAAGCTTATTTTCTCATGCTTCACACTCTATTCCTCCATCTGATGCATCAATAGTATGTATTAAGAGCCTGCCATATGCATGCACTGTGCTAAATACTGGAAATCCAACAGCACACGAACTCCTGAACCTTACAGTCCAGTGGGGAATGGAGAAAGTCACAGTCCGTTATGTTGCTGTATTGAATATTATGATAATGGTACATGGGGCACCAAGAAAGCTCTAGGAGGGCCCCCAACTGGAATGGGGGAACCAGGGATAGCTTTGTGGTAGAAAGGAGGTCTTTACTGGGACTACAAGAATACCTACATGCTAGACATGCTGGAGTGGGGAAGCGGGTTGCAGAACAGGCAGGGAGAATAACTTACATAATGCATGTAAGCAAGGGAGAGTGCATGGAGTCAAGGAACTAAACAAATTCAGTACAGCTGACTCCAGAGTTGTGGCAGGAGAAGGAAACCCAGGCTGATCAACCTGGCATTTCAAGTCATCCCAAAGTGTGAGGACACTACACAATGCTATAGAAAGCTTTTGCTTTTCTCCCCAGTATGGAAAATGGTTTGGAGAGGTTAGGGGGAGCAGTCAAGAATAGATTCAGGAAGATTTGTTATACGAGCTGCTTCAGTAATCTAGGTGAAAATTAGGGATGGCCTTTGGGATTAGGGAAAATGGATGAATTTGAAATTATCTAGGAAGTAGAATTTAGAACAATTGATGATAGGCTTGACGTTGGAGGAGAAAAGGAGAGAGAAGAGTTATGGATAACTCCACATTTCTGGCATGGCTTTATTCAGGAAAGAAGAGTGTAGGGGTGGGGAATTGGTTTGGGGAAAGGATATTGAGTATTCAATTGTGATTAAGTTAGGTGGGAGGTGCCTAGGGCATATCCAAGTGGAGAGCTCCAATGAGCATATCAGGCTCAGGAGATAGATGATGTGTTGGTTTGAAGCTATTATGCACCCCAGAAAAACCATGTCTTTTAATCCTCATTCAGTATCGCTGGGTGAGATCTTTTTATTGTTTCCATGGAGATGGGACCCACCCAATTGTGGGTGGTAACTTTTGATTAGATGGTTTCCATGGAGATGTGTCTTCACCCATTCAAGGTGGGGTTGTTTACTGGAGCCCTTTAAGAGGGAACCCTTTTGGAAAAAGCCTTAGAGCCACCAGAACCCACAGAGTTACCAGAACCAACAGAGATCCGGGGAAGCCATCGAAGGAGCCTGGAGAGAAAGCTAGCAGACATTGCCATATGCCCTCCCAGCTGAGAGGGTAACTCTAAACATTATTGGCCTTCTTGAACCAAGATATCTGTCATGTTCAGGTTCATGTGTCAACTTGGCCAAGTGGTGGTACCTGTTTGTCTGGTTGGGCAAGTGCTGGCCTGTCTGTTGCAATGAGGACATTTCATAGAATTAAATCATGATCATGTCAGCTGCATCCACAACTGATTCCATTTGTAATCAGCCAAGGGGCATGTCTTCTGCAATGAGTGATGCTCAATATAATCACTGGAAGCCTTTTAAGGAGGATTCAGAAGAGACAGGCTCTCTTCCTGCTTTGGCTGGTAAGCCTCTCCTGTGGAGTTCATCCAGACCCTCCATCAGAATCATCAGCTTCACAGCCTGCCCTGCAGATTTTGGACTCTGTGTTCCCACGGTCATGTGAGACGCTTTTATAAATTTTATATTTGCGAGTGTTCCCTGTTGATTCTGTTTCTCTGGAACACCCTAATACAGTATCTTTCCCTGCCTGCCTTAATTTGGATATTTTTGTATCCTTGCTTTATTTTGGACAGTTTCACCGCCTTAGAAGTACAAATTTGCAACTTAATAAATTCCCCTTCTTAAAAGCTGCTCCGTTTCTGGAGTATTGCATTCCAGCAGTTTACTAACTAAAACAGACAAGGACAAGGCTTAGGCACTATAATACATTGTATGTGTGTGTGTGTATAAGACTTTGGTCAGGTTTTACTTTCTTGGTCAGGCATATCTCACCCTTCTTTGTCTTCCTCTAATTTTGACTCCAGTGTACATCATAAACAAACCCATGGCATTGTATTTATGAAGTTGCTTTCTGACTATTTGCTCATCTTTCACTCTGTACTCTAAGCTCTAGAAGGCCAGGATTTTGTTTTGTTCACCTTCATACCATGCATCATACCTAGCGGATGTGTGATCAATGAATATTTTCCATTAAATTATGAATAAAAGGCTAGCCATGGTAAAAATGATGAAACAGCAATGTTTACTTGGGGTCTTTCCATTTTCCTCCAAGGTTCCCAGTATCTCTTATTTACAAACTCAGCTGGATTTGCTTGAGTACATGCTTCCAACTTTTTACCTCGCCCTCCTCCCCCATCAAACATACCAGTCCTATACTAAACACCAAGCAATTTCAAGACACAGGCATGAATCACAAGCATTCTCTGCCTTCTAGGAGCTTTCAGACTAGGAGAATGAAAAATGGAATAAGGATAATTACAGGTGTGGGCAATATTTTCTAGGCAAGAAGACAGACTCCAAGAGTGAAGGATGGTCCTTCCCAGGTGCAGGTGTTTATTTTAATAGAGATCTGCTGCAGGCAATACTCTCACCGGAGCTAGTGCTTCTCACGGAGGTAGGTATTAGTCCTGCAGGGGTAAGGCAGGGGGCACTTGAACAGCCCTGCACATCACAGCTCGCAGGTACCCTCTCATGGCCCTGTAGGTGGGGCCTGTCCCCACACTTCCAGGGACAATCCCCAGACCCTCAGCTTGTCAGATATTGTCCTGTCTGCAGATTGCAATAGCATTCTATTATGAGGACCTGGCTGAAACTTGAAAAACAGAACATTTTAGAAGTTTGTTCCAGAAGCCTCTTGGAACTGCAAATTTTACAACTGACATTTTCAGAGAACTTGGGTGATTTTGTTAAATGAACAAATGTAGAGAAGATTTTATATAGTCTTTACATAGAATAAATAGACTGGAAAAAGCCTTGCCCAGAACATAAAAAAAAGGCTTTCCATAGAACAAATGTGGCAAAGGCTTTGCATGGTCTCACCTGCTCCAAAATGGGTCAGAAATAAAACTGTGCCAAAGATACATAAATAAAGTAAAATGCATCATCCTCTTTCCTTATGGTGCAAAAGGGAGACAACTTTAAGAATTGGCTTTCCTGCAAGTTTGCTCATTTAAGGGTCTTAAAGCACTTTTCTTCGATTCCAGCTAACATGTATATTTTAGACACCACTTTGTGAATTTGGGAATGGATGTTTAAGTAAGGATTTGAGCATCGTGCATTATTGTCACAGGTTGTCTCTTTAGAATCATTGTCTCTATATGTTCCGCTACATCAGTGGGATCAGAAAGCCATGTACCCCGGGAAAGGTAACTTCCAGAGGAAGTTAGCAGAAACCTGTCACCGAATGTAAAAACGGCTGCTTAGAGGTGGCAAGGCAGCTTGGGAAAGGTAGGTAGGGACTTTTCAAAGACTAACGTCTGTGAAAAACAGACCTCAGGCTTCCCCTCCCAGGCTGCTGGGAGGATGTAAAGAAGACTCTAATGAGAATGCTTTCACGAGTGAAATTCAGAAAGGTAAATTTCCCAAGGACTGTAAAACTCTTGTCTTGTCTCCCATACTTATATTTTTCACTGAAAAATAAATGTCTTTTTGCATTATTTAAATAGCACATAATTAAGTACTAGGGGTTGCTCCGTGTACACAAAGGCCCAGCTGGTGAGGGATGTAGGCCTGGAGGCTGATGGAAAAGCACCATCAGAGCCGGAGAGAGAAAAACAATAGAGAGAGGCAGACAGAGGCTGGGGCAGCAGGAAGAGAAAGGAAGTGTTTAACATTCAGAATTTGTCCACAGCCGATAATTTATTGGAACTCATCTGTAACAAGCCCTGGCACTGATTTATAAGTTGATTTGAAAAATAAATAAAAGTGATAGAAACCTGCATTTGGTTTTAATGATAGACTGTTGCAGCGTGAAAAGTAAGGATATGAAACATTGCAAGGAAATTAGATATTATGCCCCGAAGACAATTGCAGCTACCAGCCCATTAATTGTTAGATATTTATTATTAAAAATTTCTTTTCATGAGTGACTGCAGAATATTTGTGCTACTCAAGCTGTTGAGTTCTGACATGAATGAAGTGTGGGGAGCTCATTTGTTTCTGTATGTTTGTGTGTGTGTGTGTGTGTGTATGTATGTGTGTAACTGACACGCAACTGACCAAAATAGATAGATCTTTGCTGCAAGAACACAAGCAGAGAAGGGCCGCCTCTTGAACAACTCAGAACACAGCAATGAACGCTGCTATACATAATTTCTGAAACCATTATTATTATTATTGTCGTTATTATTATTTTAACCTATGTGAAGTGCAAGCATCAAAACACGTTGGACCTTTCTCCTTCAGAAAATACAATTTAAAGTTACTGACAATTGTACCCCAAAGGGAACCAACTTGTGAATGTGAAAAGCAGTTATGTTATCTCATCAGCATTCAATTGATATTTTGCTATGTTCTGGGAAGATCTGGAAGCCTTGCTACTTGAACATATAATGTTGGTTTAGTTTATTACACACAATTGTTGCATCGGAAATAGGGGCATACCCCTTCAAGTTATAGGTGTCTCAAACTGCCTCCTTAAAAAATACGTAATATTTTTGTTCTCAATAAGGAAAAAAAGTGTCTTTGATTAACTGGAAACTACTCATCTTTATAGACTAATACAAAAATGTTTTTCATTTCATTTTTATTCATATTTAACACATTTTAATTGTGGTTCCTGTATTTGCCCATTATTTTAAGAAAGAGACTACATTTTAACAGATTTCCATTTATTTTAAATATGTAATTAAATGGTCTGGATATATATATATATATTTTTAATCAGAAGGCACTTTATAGCCAGTCTTAATTCATGATTCACTGTATTTTCAGTTTAATTTTTCGACTGTACAAAGGAAAAGTACACAGAAATAATTTACAGTGGACAGAGTTGGAATAGTAAAGATAAGATTGTTTAGGAAAATAACATGTTTTAAAAATAGCTCTGAGGATTGCAATGCAAATCAATAATTTTAACTTGCAATTATCTAATATCTAATAAAAACACAGTGTGTGAGGTCTGTTCAGTGGTGCTCAGCACCGTCATGGAACAGATACTATTTAACAGATACTACTTCCGAGCACTTTTAACAAGTTTCTTCTTATTATGGTAACATAAGCATGCATGTGGTGACATAGATAACGTAAAGTTTGCCATTTTAACTACTTTTAAGTGTACAATTCAGTGGCATTAATTACATTTACTATGTTGTGCTACCATCACCACCATCCATTAGCAAATCTTTTTAATCACCCCACACAGAAACTCTGTACTCATTAAGCAGTAATTCCCCATTTGCCCTCCCCTCAACTCCTGGTAACCTGTGCTCTCCTTTCTGTCTCTAAGCATTTACTTATTCTAGATATTTCATAAAAATGGAATCATAGAGTAGGTGGCCTTTTGTGTTTGACCTATTTCACTTAGCATAAGGTTTTCAGGTTTCAACCATGTTACCACATGTATCAGAACTTCATTCCTTTTTTATGGCTCAATAATATTCCCATTGTCTGGGTATATTGCATTTTGTTTATCCATTCATCTGTTGATGGATACATGGTTTGTTTTCATCTTTTGGCCATTGTGAATATGCTGCTATGAACCTTTGCAAACAAGTATTTTTTTGAATCCCTGTTTTCTGTGCTTTGGGGCTATAGGGATATGCCTGTAGCAAATTTGGGATTGCTAGGTTACATAGTGATTCTCTGTTTAACTTTCTGAGGAAGTGCCAAACTGTTTTTCACTGCAGCTGTGCCATTTTCATTCCCAGTAGTAAAATACATAAGGGTTCCAATTTCTCCATACCTTTACCAACACTTATTTTCCATTTTTAAAATAATAGCCGCCCTGCTGAGTGTCAAGTATTATCTCATTATGGATTTTATTTGCATTTCCCTAAAGGCTAATGATGTTGGGCTTCTAGTCATGTGTTTATTGCAGTCATTTGTATATCTTCTTTGGAGAAGTGTCTTCTCAAGTCTTTTGCTCATTTTTGAACTGGTTTGTCTTTTTTGTTGTTGAATTTTAGATTGTTCTTTATTCAGAATATCAGTTATATGATTTACAGATATTTTCTCCCATGCTATAGATTATCTTTTCAAGGTCATGGATGTCTTCTTCTAAGAGTTTGATAGTTTAAGTTGCTATATTTAGGTCTTTAATCCATTTTGAGTAAATTCCTTATGCATGGTGTGACTTAGGGATCCAACTTCATTCTCTTGCATATGGAAATCCAGTTTTCTCTTCATAACCTTTTTAAAATGCAATTTTATTGAGATATATTCACACACCACACAATCCATCCGAAGTATACAATCCGTGGCTCACTGTATCATCACAGTTATGTATTCATTGCCACAATCAAATTTCAAGCATTTTCATTATTCCAGGAAGCAAATAAAGGAAAAAGAAAAGAAAAGGAAAAAAAAAAAAGAAAAAACTCCAAACATTGCATACCCCTTATCCTTCCCCCATCAATGATTCCTAGCATTGTTGTGGTACATTTGTTACTGTTGATGAAAGAATATTACCATTAACTATAGTCAATAGTTTTCAGTGGGTGCATTTTTCCTATATACCATTCTATTATCAACTCCTTGTAATAGTTTTAAACATTTGCTCCATGTTTGTACTGTTGATCACAGTCATCGTCCACCACCAAATTTACCTAGTTACACATTCTCATGTTTTAACCTCTAAATTTCCCCCTTTAACCACACTCACATACAGTTCAGCACTGTTAGTTATACTCACAAAAATGTATTACCATCACCTCTATTCCAAGGTGAGGAGCTTGAGACCCAGGAAGTTGGGAGAAGGTCAGCCTTTTTCTGCACTTCTCATTTTTTCATGAAAATTTTACAAAATGGTGACTTTTCTCCCAAACCATTAAATGGTGGAATTACATAAGAATTTACAAACTACAGGGAACAAAAGTATTAGTTTAGCTATGTAGAACAGTATTTTCTAAATTACATTTTTCGCAACACTAGTTGAGCATGATATTAGTGGGTCTTCATAAAAATGTAATTATGTGGTCAATTAAACCTAGGAAATGGTCCACTGGAGCACAGCGGTTTTAAGGGTTTGGGTTTGTTAATGGTGGGCTTCTCAGAACTTTTAATAAACAAATGTGCACTACAAAGCTCTAAGGAGGGAACCATGGGATCTAACATTTTCCAAATTTAACTGATCATGGATTCCTTCTCTGAATCCCTCAACCCATTTCTCTGTGGACCCTGTCTTAGGACAAGTATTCTGCAGAAGAAAACAAGGGACACACTGATTTAGAAAATAGTTTTGTAATTATCTATGAGGATATTTCCAATATAATCATTTCCAAGATTAACTTTAAGAGGAGTCTTATGAAGCAATTTTCCTGGCATCAGTTTCTTTAATTGAGGTCTCTTGATAAGAATGGCCAGTTGGCAGGCCAGTTATGTCTTAGAAATGCAAGGCTTGTAATACCATCAGACTGAGCCCAAGCCCCTAACCTGGGCAATTTAGCCTCCATCCTGTGCTTTTTCTTACTACTCTGGCTTAGACCTTCAAATCACGTGCTGGGTTCTTTTGCCTTCTACCTCTCCACCTCCTCTCACCTATCTGTGTAAGTTCCGAAATTCAGCCTCCCAAAGCACTGCTCTTAGCAAACTACAGCCCAGCCCATAAATCTCAGTGGTTTACTTTTCCCCACCAGATTCATTTTCAGCTTGTTCACCTGGAAGTCTGGGTGGCTGTCTGAAGTCATTATATACTTAATTCCACTACACATGTTAAGAACAATATTTTTCTAGAAGAAAAAGTCTTCTGTTGCATATAATATAAATTCACAGACATGAGCACATCTCTCTTTTTTTAAAAAAAGTGTTGTCAAACTAAGCAGAATTGGCTATTTCCAGATTTTTTTTCTGGAAATTTTTTGCTACTCAGATATCTTAATGTTTAAATTTCTAAAGGAAATTTTATGGGAGAAAAGTGTTAAGGGAGAAAACCCTACCATTAGGTTATTTTTCCATGAATTGAGAAAGTGCCACTAATATTTGACTTTCACGTAATGTAACTCCCAATCCAACTCATAATCTGTGGCTGCAGTTTCAAAACCACAGGGTCAAGTCCAAATGACTATTTTGGCTCTTTCCTATCCTATGTTTCTCGCTGCCATTCAGGGTGTGGGATGCTTATTCTTAGCCCCTGGGCCAACCCTGTTGAATGAGAATCTGGATTTAAACAAGATTCCCAGGTGATTTTTTTATGTGCATGAACTTTTAAGGAGCACTTTAAGCCACTTCACCTCTAGCAATCTCTGATTATTGATTTGTGAGGCACAATCTGCAGCCAACAGGACTGTTGTGGGCATTAAATAAAATGATATACCTTTTGGTTACTGTAAAGAATCTCCCTAACTTGCATTGTGTGATGCTGTCTGCTCCTTGCTGTGTCTGCCTACCGCTGCTGGAATGCCTGCCCACCTTTTCCCGTCGTATCTAAAGTCTACCTGTCTTTCATGATGTCAGCTCAAGTACTCTCTCCTCCAGACTCCTGATTTCTCCCCACTCTGTACACTACAGAAGTGGATGTTTAATTACATTTGACATATGTACATGCCCTATCTCTTCAAATATATATTGTGGTTCTGAAGACTGCAAAGATTTTGTACAGTGCCTATCCTAATTGTCTGTGAATACCAGCTGATCAGCATATACTTATTGATTGATTGGTTGAAAGAAGAGAAAGTTCTGGGTTTCAGATCCACAGACAAGTGTGCTAGCTCAAGAATCACTCTTCTGCCTCTATAGACGCAAAGCAGGGTTTGCTTTAAGCCTGAGTTAAGCTTTTGCTGTCGCTGGTCTCATGGTTTAATATGGGTGTTCTGTGGACATTCAGTGTGGAGCAACCAAAATGGTGGGGACAAGTGAATCCAAATGCCTTGCCTTTGAACTGTGTTTTGAAATGCTCTAACTTGGCATTTTATTTGACCTAATATTCCCACTCCAATATAAAGCAAGATAAGCAGATAAGATATTCTTGTTCCTATCTGAAAAATGAAAAAACAGGTTCAACAAGGCTGAGGGCCTAGTTAGGTGCCCCTAAGTAGCTAGTAGCTGAGTATGTCATAGAGGAGGCTTCCTGGCATTTGGCAACAAATGGGCCCTGTGTTGACATTATAAATGAGTATCTACATAGGAGAGGAAAGGGCTCTCTTTGCCACCAACCCCAATCCCTGCCACCACCACCCCCCAAAAAACAAGGCATATAAATGAATGAACCAGAAATCTTACATTTAAATTCTCCATGCCACAACTTCTTAGAGTTAAAACCGAAAATTGAAAGCAATCTCCATAGAATTTCTCTTGGGAGAAATGACCTATTTCAGCTTATATTTCTCCCTGTAGTTGTTCTGAGCCTTGGGAATTACCTTGTCCATGTATTTTCATTCAGAATGAATGCTTTAATATATTTCTTTAATCATCTGTTGCATCGGAGAATATTGTTTCATGCATATTAAAGACTTGAGCTGTAATAGGAGACATGGGCTCTGAGCACTCAAAGCATGCCACCAGTCTTATTGCTTTTTGTGGCTTCAGGATAGATGTGTTTTATTTGACTAATAATAGTGAAAATAATAGTAATAGAAATAGTAGTGCTTATATGTAAAAAAGGGAACCATTTTATTTCAAAATGGTGCGATGGCCTTGTACCGATCATTATTCCTTTGAAGGGGTCTATTTACTACCCCACTTCCAGAGTGTTTTATTCTTCATTTGGGCAAATTGATCAGTGACTATTGGGAACTCTCTATGTGCCCAGCATCAGGCTGTGCAGAGTGAAAAGATGTATCTTCTAGTTAGAAGACCTTCTAGACTGATTTGAATATACGTGTATTTCACAAAATAAATAGCTAACAGATATGCTAAGGTCTCTTTCAGAAAGGACTTATAAGAAAATTGGAGCCTAGATTGCAAGCCCTTATAGCAAACACACTTAATCTGAAGTTGTTTTGTATTACTAGATACTGAGACACAGCTATATGTGTCTCAGCTGGTATTTCCCTGGAACTTTGGGTAACTCTGTGGTATCTAAGACCCAGAAATGGAGTGCTACAACCCTGAAAGTTAGCATTGCAATATACAATAACAGTTAAAAAAAGAAAAAAGAGAATAGGCCTCAATTAGAGATAAAAACTAAGCTAAGGGTGGGCCACCGTAGCTCAGTGGCAGAGTTCTCGCCTGCCATGCTGGAGACCTGGGTTCGAATCTTGGTGCCTGCCCATGCAAAAACAAACAAAAAGCAAAAATCAAAAAACTAAGCCAACCTGGCTGGGTATAAGGTAAATCAGAATCTAGGGTAAAAGATGATAGTGTGCGTACTCTATTCCTTCACCTATTGTATGTACTCTATTTCTATTACATGGGACCAAAGGTGGATAAGTTTATTATATCTAGAACCTAAATTTTCTATAACACACTATGTAAATCAATCTGTCTGAATAGCTCATTTAACCAACCAAGCTCCTGGAGTCCAGAATGGAAATGAGGCCCTGTAATTCTATACAGCATCTCAGACTATAGTGGGCTGATAATTAGAAAGCATTGGTAGAGGCCCTTGAGGGTCCAAAGGGGAAAATATATATATATGGAACTATTTAACTTTCCCATCTGGAAAACCCCAGTTACCCTCTCAATCACTGGGGACTGCCCCCAAAATAGGCCAAGACCTTGATTTTGATGCTTGAAAAACTTATGAAACTTATTTCTGTGGTGGAGAAGCCAATTCTACCTAAAATGAGGCCTAAGAGTTGCTTTCAGGAAACCTCTTTTGTTGCTCAGATATGGCGTTTTTCTCTCTCTCTCTAAGCCCAACTCTGCAGGGAAAATCATTACCCTTCCTCCTACATGGGACGTGACATTCAGGGGTGAAAATCTCCTGGACAAAGTAGGGTGTGACTCCCGGGGATGAGACTGGCCCTAGCACTGTGGAATCAACAACGACTTCTTGATCAAAAGGGGGAAAAGAAGTATAATAAAATGAGCATCAGTGGCTAAGAGAGATTAAATAAAGTTGAGAGGCTATTCTGGAGGCTACTTTCATGCAAGTTTCAGTTAGTGCTAATTGCCATGGTTTGCTAAATCCCACCAACATCACTCCTGTACCTCTTAAGTACACTTAGGGCTCGAATCGAGACTCTATAAATAAAATCTCATGTCCTAAGTTTGCTTTTCTGGAACCTATCATTTCCCAAGGGTTCCAGGGCCAGATAAATCCTGAAACCCAGAGGGACCAGCCTTTCCAAGATTATCAACTAATTGTATCTCCCTATCCTTTAGTGTTGACATCCCTTCTCAACATGAAAAGGTCAGAATGGGCATTGTTAAAGATCCCTAGAGACTGGGAGCAGGATCAAAGGATCAAATATTGATATTTCTTCTAGCCTCCAGTGTTTTGGAGCAGCTAGAAGGACAAATCTGAAATAGTGGAATGTAACTCATAACAAACTCTGAAATCTGTTCTATAACTACTTGTTGAAGTGTACCTTGAAAATTACTACCTTTTCTTTGTATGTATGTTATATTTCACAATAAAAAGTTATTTTTTAAAAAAGATTATACCTTCTACTGAACTTGGCATGCCTGCTAGCCTGAATTTTAAATATTGGGAACCAATTGAATTAGGAGCTATAAATTTTTAATTATTATTTTTTAGTTATTCTTGAACTCAAAAAAGGAAAAAATAGTTAATAGTACAAACCACATGTTCTTAGAAAACAGAGAAAGGGAAGGGCTTCCTAGAGAAAATGCACCTTAGTGGGGGGTGGGGTGGGTTCTTCCCTGCCATAGGAGGGAAATTGGGATGGGTGGATGTTCTAGTTTGCTAGCTGCCGGAATGCAATATACCAGAAACGGAATGGCTTTTAACAAGGGGGAATTTAATGAGTTGCTAGTTTACAGTTCTAAGTCCGAGAAAATGTCCCAATTAAAACAAGTCTATAGAAATGTCCAATCTAAGGCATCCAGGGAAAGATACCTTGGTTCAAGAAGGCCAATGAAGTTCAGGGTTTCTCTCTCTCATCCGAGAAGGCACATGGTGAACACAGTCAGGGTTTCTCTCTCAGCTGGAAGGGCACATGGCAAATATGGCATCATCTGCTAGCTTTCTTTCCTGGCTTCCTGTTTCATGAAGCTCCCCGGGAGGCCTTTTCCTTCTTCATCTCCAAAGGACACTGGCTGGTGGACTCGGCTTCATGGTGCTGCAGCATTCTCTGCTCTCTCTGAATCTCTCATTCTCCAAAATATTTCCTCTTTTATAGGACTCCAATAAACCAATCAAGACCCACCAAAATCGGTGGAGACATGTCATCCCCTAATCCAGTTAACAACCACTCTTGACTAAATCCCATCATCCAGGGAGATGATCTGATTACAGTTTCAAACATACAGTATTGAATAGGGATTATTTTACCTTTATGAAATGGGATTTACATCAAAACATGGCTTTTCTTAGGGGACATACTTCCTTTCAAACCAGCACAGTGGACATAAGAGGGAGGAAGGAATATGACAAAGGCACAGTGTTAGGGATTCACTCACTCACATGGAGTAAATGCATGCAAAGTGCCAGCCACTGCTCTAGGTGATGTAGATAACAGACACATTTCCTGGTCTAGAACAGAGAAGCAAGCAGATTGCTGTACGCTGCATGCACTGAGATGAGCATGGTTGCTATGTCATCTTGGGGAAGGGTCCAACACAGAGGGCAAAGAAATGTCCCGGAGTTGGTCATGGCTAAGAGAAATCATAAAAAGACAAGAAGTAATTAGCCAGAAAAAGAAAGAAGAAAAGGGCCTTCCAGGCAGATGTAAATGTTTGGTCCAGAGCAAGGAAGAAAGAGAAGGGGGAGCTTGTGAGGTGTCCGTTTGTCTGGAGCGAGGTTTGAATGCCAGGGGAACAGTAAACCATGAGCCTGGGGTTAGATGTGGGCAGGGCCCCTACTAAGGAGAACCTAGTAGTCATACTAAGGAAGTCCAACTTTACCCTGAAAGGGACAGTGGACAAATACCACACTCATGGAACAGCAAGCAGGCCAGGCTGGAAAACAGGCTTCTGTGCATGCTGAATTTTTCTTTTTTCCTAAGAGAGGGAAGAAAGTTTGAGTAAGAAAGATATGGAGTACTTTACTTTTTTTTTTAAAGGACATTGTAAATTTAATCAAAACTGGTCAAAGACATTGTAGAAATTAATTGTTGGTATCTTTTATAATCTCAGCTACAGAAACCATACATAAAATATATAAGCAAATTGAGTCAGTGATACAGTAAAAAGGATCATGCATTAAATAAATTTTGTATTATTCTATAAAAGCAAGTTTAATTTAACATTAAAAAATCCACCTTAATTCATTTCATTAAAAGAATAAAGACTAAGGCAGTGCAATGGTGGCTCAGTGGCAGAATTCTCACCTGCCATGCTGGAGACCTGGGTTTAATTCCTGGAGACTGCCCATTTCAAAAGAAAAAGAATAAAGACTAAAAATTATTTCAAAATCTTTTGAGGGAATTTATTCATGACAGAAACTTTCAGCAAACTAGGAACAGAAAGAAAATTACACAATCTTATAAAATGTATATATTAAAAACTATATAAAATGCCACATAATGATTCAATTTGGAAAACTCTCTTTTTGACATTGGGAACTGGACAAGCATGCCCACTATTGCCATTTCTAGTCAACATTTTACAGGAGGTTTTAGTTGTGCAGTAAGAGGAAAAAGTATTAAAATATATAACAAACAAGAAATATCATATTCAGATTATATGTTATTTTATATAAATAATCCTAAAGAATAGCCAGATAATTAGGATTCATGAGTAAATTAAGCAACTTGTTGGAGCAAGATAAATAAACAAAATTCCACTCTTTCTAATAATCAGAACAAAGAGAAAATAAAATTCTAAAATTATATCATTTTTAATAATAACCAAAATATAAATACCTTGGAATAAACCTAACAAAATTCAGGAAGATCTCTTGCAGAAAATAGCAACATTATATAAATTAATTAAAACAGTTTTAAATAAAACAGAAATAAGTCACAAAATGAATTAGAAGACAGTATTATATTTATATGTCAATTCTAGATTTACAGATTCAATGCAATCTTCATCAAAATCCTTCCTCCTATTACTTTTTTGTTATTGTTGTGAAATATAACAATATATACAAAAAAAGAAATAAATTCAAAGTATATTTTAACAAGTAATTATAGAACAGATTTCAAAGTTTGGTATGGGTTACAGTTCCACAATTTCAGATTTTTCTTTCTAGCCACTCCAAGACACTGGAGACTAAAAAGAAATATCAATATAATAGTTCAGTATTCACACTCATTTGTTAAATCCTAACTTCTCTGTAATTAATCTTCCCTCTCCTTTGGTCCTTCACCCAATCTTTGGGGATATTTAGGTTATGCTCATCCTAAATTTTTCATACTGAAAAAGGGGGGTCAACAATATGGGAAAGGGGGATTGAACTCATTGAAGTTCTTGGGGATACTGGCACTTCTGGGTTTCAGGACTTATCTGGCCTAGGAATCATCTGAAGGTTTTTGGTTTCTGAAAAGTAAACTTAGTTCATGCAACTTTTGTTGGATCTCAGAAAGAGCCCTGGGTGTTCTTTAGGGTTAACAGGAATCATGTTGGTTGGGGTTTGGCAAACCATGGCAATTAGCAAAATCTAGCTGAAGCTTGCATAAGAGCAGTCTCCAAAATAGCCTCTCAACTCTATTTGAACTTTCTTAGCTACTGATAGCTTATTTTGTTGCATTTCTTTTCCCCTTTTTGATCAGAAAGGCATTGCCAGTCCCAGGGTGCCAAGGCTATGCTCATCTCTGGGAGTCATGTCCCACGTTTCCAGGGACACTTTTACTCTTGGATGTGACATCTTGGATGGATGTCATGTTTCCCATAGTGGGGAGGGTAATGATTTTACTTGCACAGTTGGGCTTAGAGAGAGAGAGACCACATCTGAGCAACAAAATAGGTTCTTTGGAAGTAAATCTTAGGCATAATTGTAAGTAGGCTTAGCTTCTCTGCTACATTTGCTTGTCTTTTGAAAGAAATTTGGATTTCATGTGAGAAGTAATGCAGGCTCACTGTCACTTCATGTTTTTGTTCCGGCATTTGTTTTTGTGAGATTTGTTTTAGGAAAACATACAGATAATCATATGCAGTCAAAGAAATCAAACTAGGGGCCTGTCAAAGTCATACTCTGATTTAGCAAACATCATCTACTGATGACAACTGGAACATTGATGTTATATCCTACTAAAGTTTATCTTTCTCAAATAATGAGAAAGAAAAATTTCTGATTTTAAATTCCTTGTATAAACTAACATGTGCTAATGTGAATCTAAACACCATAATTGGTATTTTCTCTTTATTTTTAATGCCTGTATATAGATTTAAAAATCTCAGGGAGCCACTTTTCCTAGCACTATACCAGCACTGTGATAAGTCAGTGGACGTTGTCAGCCTCACTGGATTCCAATCAATCAAGAAATCTGGATGGTCTTAAATATTAATTAATGGAAAATGGAAATGTAGAAGAAAGACTAGGAGTATTTCATTGTGATGCTTCAGCATGATTCTGAACATAAGTTCATACATTCTTTCTATTTAGTTTGCCAACCTATAGAATGCTCTCTAAGCTCTCCCACACAAATACCCTAGAAACAAAGGATGCAGCTCATGGCAATGTTCAAATTATTTCAGGATTTACTGCTGAAAATGAAGTACACTGTGATTTAGAGACTTTATATATTCCAGGAATAAGTAAATAAGTTTTGCCACTATGAGTCCTCCTGTAATTTCAGTGTGGAGTCTGGATGTGATGAGAGAGGAGACAGTATACCTCCAATAAAAAAACTTATTCTCAGGGACTCGTGTCAAGATAAAATGAAAATGAATCTAAACTGCCTAAAAGTTTTATATATATATATTGAATGATGGGAAAATAGATCTTTTTTTAAAACCTTAGTACTTGAGAATTTAGGAGAAGCAGATTAAGAGTCATGCTTTTGGAAAAATAAGAATATGGAAGGTGATCAAATGGAAAGATGTTAATAAACAGTACATCTGACATAAATATAAAAAAAAAAAATGTATTCAAATTGCTCTTGACCACGTCAAAAAATCTGGCAAAAGGGTTGCACAATATAAGGTAGCACATACAAATATATTATGCCCCAATAAAGGTCTTACATACTGGCATTGTGAACGAAAATGAACTTAAAAATATATACTATTATAACAAGTTCTGAAGATATGTTTCTGTTATCTCTTTCATTAGTGGCATGTTGAATATGAGTGCAAAAAACATTCTACCATCCCACAACACACACTCTAATCTCATTCATCAATACCAATTCTGAAAGGAGCTAAACAACTAAGCTATTAAAACTCTTACTAAGATATTTAGTTCTTCTGTAATCTTATGTGTTTATATATAAATATTTTTAGTCACATACATCCTTGTTTCCTTTAATCTGTAGATCCTAGATGCATTAATAAGATTGTCATTATTCTAGTTTGCAAGCTGCCAGAATGCGATATACCTGAAATGGAATGACTTTTAAAACGGAGAATTTATTAAGTTGAAAGTATACAGTTCTAAGGCTGAGAAAATGTCCACATTAAGGCACCAACAAGAGGTTACCTTCACTCAAGAAAAGCCAATGAAGTTCGGGACTTCTCTTTCAGTGGGGAGGGCACATGGTGATGTCTGCTGGGCTCCAAGCATCTCCAAATACCCATGTCTCTGTTCTCCACGTGTCCACATCTGTGTCAGCTCTGCTGTGAAGTTTCTGTCAGCTCTGAGACTTCTTTTGTTTCTCCCACTTCTTGTTTCTGACTCTCCAAAACGTTTCCTCTTTTAAAGGATTCCAGTAACCTAATCAAGCCCTACCTGGACTTGAAGGTAAATCTGGATACCAGGATGAAGAAGTAGCTATTGTTTCCCTATATGCTCCTGGAGCCACAGCTCTTGAGACCAGCTTGGAGGGGTGGTGGTGGTGCAGAGATGAAGTGAGCCTAGAGCTGTTGCAAATTCACTTTACCCTCCAGCTCTCTGATTTGCTGTTATTTTACTTAGGCTCCAAGGCAAACTGAGGTCTTGTCTCAGACGATCAAGCAATTCTTGTCAACTCTCAGAAGACTGGGGTATATGAAATCCCATTCCTTAACACAGTGGGTATTATTTCTTAAAGAATACTTCATGCCCCAAACACACCATATTTAGCAGTTTTCACACTATTCCACATGTGTTTCCACATTGCTTTACCTGGCACCCAGGAGTCAGGGTCCTTGATCAAGACTGCTCTTCTCAGATGCCCCTGCTCAAACATGGCGCTTCAGGGTAAAGAGGCTTCATTTTGGACCCAGACCTAAGAATGAGTCCAAGAGGAGGAATCACAGAAAGCACGAGCTAAATCTGTCTTCAGCCTCAAAACTGTAGGACCCTGCTTCATATCTGTTACAAAGCTTGGGGGAGTGTTTCCCCCAAAGCAGTTCTTAAGCCTTCATAATCCCCAAGAGAATTGTTGAGGTGGGGAAGGAAAATATGCCCGGCACTTACCACCCCTCAAGCACGTGGGGAATAGGAAATAACACAGGATTGTGTGTGGGAGGTGGATAGATTGATGGTGTATGGAGTAGAAAGGCAGGTTGATAAAGCTCCCTTGTTGGAGAATCATTCATGGAGTTGAATACAAGTTGTGAAGAAGATTCACGCTATAAATACATCTCAAAGCAAGCTGTCCTTCCAGAAGGAAGAATGTGTTTTGGTACAAGGAGACAATTCAACATTGTATCAGGATATATCCATCAGTCCCCAAAACTAGACTTTTTCAGACTCTACCAATGATGAATACTGTTTCAACTGGCTTGACTAAGCCAATCCATGAACTCTGTTCCCTGAGGAGGCTGTCTACCCTTGCACATCTGAGCAGACTTAGGGAGAGATTCTGCTTCATGTAAAAGAACCTCTCTTCTGAAGACAGAATCTATTGCTCCACTGCAGCTTCCCTTTTGACTTATTACAAGTTTGGTTGAATTGGAGAAGTGGAGTGGAGGCTACCCTGCATTTCCATCTCCTCTAACTCAGTATGCCTTTGTAACTACCAGCTGGCATTAATACGAAGGGCAAGGGAAGCAAGCACACACCCAGAACTCTTTTGCTGGACAGAGATTCCCTGAATGTCTGTCCTCTCCCAAGCCTGTTCCACATGTATCACTGCCTCCCTCTTCCCACTCCATTTCTCTCCAAAGTCCTTGGAAGCTTGGGAGAGGACAGGTGTTTGTAAACAGGAATCAGGTGTTTGTAAACAGGAAACACTTTAACTTAGGAGCATTTAAAAATGTATGTTCTTAAATGTATTAAAATACTTCAAATTGTTTGGTAATAACGTAATATTGTCATCCAATCAACTGTAGCAATTGAGAGACTTTGCCATTTTCTGGGACATAAATTTCAGAATTAATAAGAGCTCTGATGAGAACAAAACAATGAAAACTCTGTGGACATATTTGCACATGGATGATGAATTTGACCATGTATATTTAATTACTTACAGAAATATAAAAAGTAAAACTATTTCTTTTCTCTTCCAAGTCATTATAACAGCTGGTTTTTACAGTCCATATTTTATCAAAAACATTTTCTGCCAACCAAAAACTGCTTTTATTGACTTCCAGCTATTTGAAGCCTGTTACCTTGACATACGTTAACATCATGCACTAAAAGTTATCTCTTGCCTCTTACTGCTTATTTTTCCCTCTCTCCCCCATCCCCATCCCACTCCCTGGGGGCTATAGAGAAAAATAAGTGTTGTAGAAATCTATAATTTATAGGGAGAATTAAAGTCTTCACATAAAAATACAGGGACATAAAAACTGAATAAAGGAGAAGCTAATCACATGATAATATTTAAGGTTAAATAATACATGGTTTTTGAGGAAATTTATATAAAGACCAATATCTTGGTACCCACAATAGAATAATATCTGTTTGTAGTTTTATAGAGCGGAGAAAAAAGTGGACACTGCATATTTCCTGCTAAAGTAGTGGCTAAGAAGCCTGGGCTAGGACCTGTGGATAGTGGAAAAGAGATTTAATAAAGGAGAGAAATATTGCTAGAGAGATGTGGCAGCAAGTTGAGAGCCTAAGAAATCCTGTTCAACTTCATTTATTTAGGGAAAACAGCAGGCTGGACTTTTCAAAGTTCATTTTTGTTATTTTTCTATTGTTTGTAACTTTTAAATGGGAACACATGGTTTTGTAGAAGAAGGCTTACTTAGGAGATAGAAACCTATATTCTTCCCCAGAACCTATCAGTTCTGCCAATAATTGTGAGTAAGACCTTAGATAAACTATATAACCCCCTGGAGTCCTCAGTTTCCTCTTCTATAATACCAGGTATAGATCCCTATGAGACCTCAGGTGTTCTAGTTTGAAAATATACCAGAAATATACCAGAAATGAAGCAGCTTTTAAAAAGGGGAACTTATTAAGTTGCAAATTTATAGTTCTAAGGCCGTGAAAATGTCCAAATTAAAACAGGTCTGTAGAAATGTGCAATCTAAGGCATCCAGGGAAAGATACCTTGGTTCAAGAAGGCTGATGATATTCATGGTTTTCCCTCTCAACTAGAAAGGCACATGGCGACCATGGTGTCTGCCAGCTTTCTCTCCAGGTTTCTTGTTTCATGAAACTCCCCCAGTGGCATTTTCCTTCTTCATCACCAAAAGTCTCTGGCTGCATGGGCTCTAAAGCTTTTTCCAAAATGGTTCCCTCTTAAATGGCTCCAGTAAGCAACCCACCTTGAATGGGTCGAGACACATCTCCATAGCAAAAGTTACCACCCACAGTTGGGTGGGTCACATCTCCATGGATAATCAAAAATCTTCCACTCAACAATATTGAATGAGGATGAAAGAACTTGGCTTTTCCGGGGTACACAACAGATTCAACCAGTACTCTAGGCTACCAGTCTGGTTTCCAAGATTCTAGGGCTTACTTCTGGAGAATGTGTGTGTTGATGCTGTTTCTAGAACACTTGATAGGCTAACATATGAAAGCCTTCCTTCCCCTCTCAGTTGTAACTCTGCAATGCCAAGCACTATGCTCAACTTTATTGGGCTCTAAAATACAATCTGGAAGAACTGTCATCTGAGAAATAGTGAAGAAGAAAACTATAGTATAAAATCCAAGCAAATGGCCTTATTTCATGGTGCCATTATGTAGTTAGCTCCTTTATTTAGAAGTAGTTTAGTTTTAATTACTCCAATACTGTTTCTGTAATGCTTATGCTAAAAGGGATAAACTAAGTTTAAGCTCTGTATGTTCCAGAGAGAATGTTTTCTTTATGAACATTAGAGTTTTATTTAGCAAATGCTGTTCTTAATTTATAAGACAGTTCAAAATGCATACAGATTGGGACATTTCATTCCTTTATCATGGTGAAAATACTTCCTATCACTATGTGGCCCCATGCATAATTTTAGGGGCCCCAAGAAAGAAGAGTCTTTACATGGTAAATGTTTTTAAATTGCATGTCTTCCTCAATCTCCTTCTCAACAAATTCTCTTTCTCAGAGGAGCCTTGCCTACAGCCCTCACCAGCCAATATTATTAAGGGGTGATCACCTAGTTCAGGTTAGGCCTATTAGATATCATGATCTGAAAGCTACTTGGCTAGTTGGACATTGAGGTCCAACACTTCTGGGGTCATATGGACTTTGGGGGTGGGGATATTCTTGATTGAGAAAGAGCAAAGAAAGCTGTTCTGCAGAGAGAAAAAGCAGGAGACAATTAAGAAGTAGGTATGTGGACAGAAGGAAAACTTCTATGTGGACAGTTTAAAAAAAAAAAGACAACAGGAACTCCCTGGGATCTTAATGGCTTTCTTTATCATTCTTCCAATACCGTTTGCAATTTCTGCTCTTGGGTTCTGAGAGAAACCACAATGCCCTGGTAATAAATCCACCCCATTTGACAAAACTACTATATGTGAATTTATAGTACTAGCACTGAACAATCCATTAATCACCATGCCCCATCACTCTAATTTAACCACATTTTATTGTTTTCTTAGACAGGACCCCCTTATTTGTTTTCCCCTTTCCCCTAAAGTCTACATAGTCATAGTGCAACCCTATCCTATAAAGTCTGCTCAAACAACTAGTAATATTGTGCTAACCTGGCCAACCATGGCCATAAACTGATTTTAATGATCCTCTAACCCCAGTTAGAAATTCACCACAATTTTTAACAAATAAGAGCTGTTGGTTAAAAGGGAGGAATCGGGTTTCAGGACAGACATTTCACAACAAATCCAGCTGAAAATACCCAATGAGTGCAGGTTAGTGGTGTCAGTATAGGAGATGAATTATGTTACTAGTCATACTTGTCTTCTCTGCTATCTATTAAATAATTTGCAGCCACAAAGGCTTAAGAGTGATTCCTAAACCTCACTCAGTCCAGAATTACCTGGGGATCTCTTTTTATTGTTTCCTTTTAACAGTTTTATTCACATGCCATGCAATGCATCCAAAATGTACAATCAGTAGCTCTCAGTATAATCACAGAGTTATGCATTCATCACCACAACGAATTTGAGAACATTTTCACTGCTCCAAAAAAAAAGTCCCATACCATTATGCCCCCTATTATTGACACTTGGGATTGGTAAGTGAAAGAATATCGCGATATTACTATCCACTATAGTCCATTAGTTGTGTTTTCCCCATATACCACCCTATTATTAACACCTTATAACAGGATATACATGTGTTCTAGTTCATGGAAGGACATTCTTATAATTGTACAGTTAACCACAGTCATCATGCACAGCAGGGTTCACTGTGTTATATAGTCCCATATTTTATCCTCTAGCTTTCCATCCACTGACAGACATGACCCTAAATTTCCTATTTCAATTATAGTCACACGCATAATACATTGCTGTTGATTATACTCACAATAAATTGCTACCGTCATGGGATGGTTAGGTTCATGAGTCAACTTGGCCAGGTAATGGTGCCTAGTTGTCTGGTCAAGCAAGCACTGGCCTGTTACTGCAAGAACATTTCATTGCTGGTTAATAAACCAAGAGGCTGATTTATTAAATCATTAGTCAGTTGATTGCATCTGTGGCTGATTACATGTACAATCACTAAGGGAATGTCTTCCACAATGAGAGAATCTGATCAGTTGGATTTAATACAACTGAGGGTTGAAGACTTAAGGGAGGAGAATTTTCACTTCTTTTTTAGCCAGCCACCCTCTCCTGGAGAGCTCATCAATGACCTGCATCAGAGTTGTCACCTAGTGGCCTGTTCTATGGAATTTGGAATCATGCATCTCACGGTTGTGTAAAATCCCTTGTTTATAGACACCTCCTATTGGTTCTGTTTCTCTAGAGAACCCCAATACAGCTTGGTACTGGGACTGGTTCTTGAGAAACAGAATCTTAAAACTGGGTTTTTACAATTGATTTTTTAATTTGAACAGATTCAAAAGGCACTAATGACTCTATTTCCAATAATCAAGATGGCACTGACAGTCCATGGAGTGAGTTAATGACAGGATATGCAAAATATCACCATTTGATTTGATTCTCTTAATCACACTCTTATATGAAGCAAGGCTCTGGGTTGTAAAAACCTTAACAGAGTTTTGTGGAGTTAAGAGGTGAAATGATGCTGGCTGGTTGTTCTTAGATATGTTGGCTACAGGTATGAAAGGGTTGAACTGAAGGCTGCAAATTTGTGACTTAAATACCGTATGAAAGATGTAAAAGTTTCTGTATGTGCCCTGAAAGAAAATCTTATTTCCTGTGGTTGCAGAGTTGAGATCTCTGAAAACCAGACCCAGAGCCTCACTGTGCGAGTAGCAGATTTACAATGTAAACTAAACTCTTAACCTTGCAGGGTATCTCCTATTAAATAAGGGTTTTTGCTTTTTCATTTTTAAACAGTTTAATTCATAAATCACACAATCCAACCGAGGTGTATATATATATGCTATCAACACCATAATCTATATGAAGACATTTCCTTTCCTTCCAGAAAGAATCTATACCCCTTCCCCATGCTTCCTCCTGCCCCACCTATTAAATTTAGTTTTGGCATAATGCCTTTGTTACATTCAGTGAAAGCATATTACAATGTTACTGTTGACTATAGACCCTAGCTTGCATTGATTGTACTTTCCCCCATACCATCTATTTTCAGCCCCCTGCAATATTGTCATTCCTTTGTTCTCCCACATGCAAAAATGTTTTTTGTTTGTATATTTAATCACATCATTGTCCACTCTAGGCATTCCTAAATTATACCATCTCAGTCTTTATCCTCTATCTTTCTTTCTCATTTCATAGTTCCCCCAGCCCTACCCTCTCAATCATACTCACATTCAGCTTTATTCAGTGTACTTATATTATTGTGCAACAATTAGGTAGTATTGTGATAAACATTTCTGAATTTTTACAATCAGTCCTGATACACACTCTGAATTCCTTCAGCACCAATTGCCAAATCTCTACCCTATTTCTAGCTCCTGATAACCAGTGTTCTTAACTTCAGTTCTCCAAGTTCACACATTAAATTTAGCCCATATTGGTGAGACCATACAGTATTTGTCCTTCTGTTTCTGTCTAATTTCATTCAACATACTGTCCTCAAGATTCATTCACATTGTTACATGCTTCATGACTTTATTCTGTCTTGCAGGTGTATAATATTCCATTGTATGTATATGCCACAGCTTGTTTAGCCACTCATCATTGACGGACATTTGTGCTATTTCCATCTCTTGGCAATCATAAATAATGCTGCTACAAACAATGGTGTGCAAAAGTCTGTTTGTGTCCTTGCCCTCAGGTCCTCTGAATATATACCGGGTAATGGAGTTGTTGGATCATATGGCAATTCTATACTTAGCTTCCTGAAGAAATGCCAATCTGCCTTCCAGAGTGGTGGTGCCATTTTACATTCCCACCAACAGTGGACAAGTGTGCCTCTTTCTCCACATCCTCTCTGGCACTTGTTGTTTTCTGTTTTTTTGTTTTGATTTGTTTTATTTTGTTTTTTAATAATGGCCATTCTCTTAGCGGTCAGATGATATCTCACTCACTGTGGTTTTGATTTGCATTTCCCTA
Source organism: Myrmecophaga tridactyla (assembly GCA_004026745.1). NCBI lineage: Eukaryota > Metazoa > Chordata > Mammalia > Pilosa > Myrmecophagidae > Myrmecophaga > Myrmecophaga tridactyla. The sequence goes on along the minus strand of PVIY010011081.1, from coordinate 13,777 downwards.
ATAGCCGGTGAAGTTGAGCATCTTTTCATATGCCTTCTAGCCATTTCTATTTCCTCTTCTGAGGAAGTGTCTGTTCATGTTTTCTGCCCATTTTTGATTGGGTTGTTTGTCTTTTTGTTGTTGAGTTGAAGGATCTCTTTATATATTCTGGGTACTAAACTCTTATCGGATACGTGGTTTCCAAATATTGTCTCCCATTGCATAGGCTGCCTTTTTACTTTCTGGACTAAGTTCTTTGATGCACAAAAGTGTTTAATTTTGAGGAGTTCCCTTTTATCTATTTCTTTTTTCAATGCTTGTGCTTTGGCTGTAGGATCTAGGAAACCACCTCCTATTATAAGAATTGTAAGATATTTCCCTGCATTTTCTTCTAAAAGTTTTATGGTCTTAGCACTAATGTTTATGTGTTTGATTCATTTTTAGTTAATTTTTGTATAGGGTATGAGATATTGATCCTCTTTTATTCTTTTACATATGGATATCCAATTCTCCAAGTACCATTTCTTGAACAGGCAGCTCTGTCCCAGGTAGGTTGGCTTGACTGCCTTATCAAAGATCAATTATCCATAGATGAGAGAGTCTATATCTGAATACTCTATTCAATTCCTTTGGTCAGTATATTTATCTTTATGTCAGTATCATGCTGTTTTGACCACTGTAGTTTCATAAAATGCTTTAAAGTCAGGTGGTGTGAGACTTTCCACTTCATTTTTCTTTCTCAAGATATTTCTAGCTATTCAGGGCATACTTACTGTTCTAGTTTTCTAGCTGCCAGAATGCAGTATACCAGAACAGAATGACTTTTAAAAAGGGGAATTTAATAAGTTGCTAGTTTACAGTTCTAAGGCCAAGAAGATGTCCCAATTAGAACAAGTCTATGGAAATGTCCAATCTAAGACATCCAGGGAAAGATACCTTGATTCAAGAAGGCCAGTGAAGTTCAGGGTTTCTCCCTCAAGTGGAAGGGCACATGGTGAACACAGTCAGGGTTCCTCTATCATCTGGAAGGGCTCATGGTGAACATGGCATCATCTGCTAGCTTCTTCTCCTGACTTTCTGTTTCATGAAGCTCCCTGGGAGGCATTTTCCTTCTTCATCTCCAAAGATCGCTAGCTGGTGGACTCTGCTTCTCATGGCTATGTCATTCTGCTCTGCTGTCTGTGAATTGCTCAATTCTCTTTTATAGGATTCCAGTAAACCAGTCAAGACCTACCCAAATGGGTGGAGATACATCTCCCCTAATCCAGCTTAACAACCACTCTTGATTGGGTTATATTTCCAGGGAGATGATCTAATTACAGATTCAAACATATAGTACGGAATAGGGATTATTCTGCCTTTTTGAAATGGGATTTTGATTAAAACATGGCTTTTCTAGGGGCCATACATCCTTTCAAACCAGCACACTTACCTTCCAAATAAATTTGGTTACTGGTTTTTCTAGTTCTGCAAAGTTAATTTTTGGGGTTTAAATTGGTATTGCATTGAATCTATAAGTCAGTTTGGGTAGAATCAATATCTTAAGTATATTTAGTCTTCTAATCCATGAAAATGGTATGCCCTCCCATTTATTTAGGTCTTCCATGATTTCTTTTAGCAATTTCGTGTATTTTTCTGTGTATAGGTCTTTTGTATCCTTAGTTAAATTTATGCCGAAATATTTGATTTTTTTGTTGCTATTGTAAATGGAAGTTTTTCTTGATTTCCTCCTCATATTGCTCATTACTAGTTGTGCTGGTTTGAAAGGATGTATGTCCCCTAGAAAAGACATGTTTTAATCTAAATCCCATTTCATAAAGGCATAATAATCCCTATTCAATACTGAATGTTTGAAACTATAATCAGATCATCTTCCTGGAGATGTGATTTAATCAAGAGTGCTTGTTAAGCTGGATTAGGTGATGATATGTCTCCACCCATTTGGGTCGGTCTTGAGAAGTTTCTGGAGTCCTATAAAAGAAGAAACATTTTGGAGAATGAAGGAGATTAGAGACAGCAGAGCAGAACGACATAGCCACATGAAGCAGAGTCTATCAGCCAGTGACCTTTGAAGATGAAGGAGGAAAATGCCTCCCGGGGAACTTCATGAAACAGGAAGCCAGGAGAAGAAGCTAGCAGATGATGCCATGTTCACCATGTGCCCTTCCAGATGAGATAGGAACCTGAACGTGTTCACCATGTGCCTTTCCAGATGAGAGAGAAACTCTGAACTTCATTGGCCTTCTTGAATCAAGGTATCTTTTCCTGGATGCTTTAGATTGGACATTTCTATAGACTTGTTTTAGTTGGGACATCTTCTTGGCCTTAGAACTGTAAACTAGCAACTTATTAAATTCCCTTTTTAAAAGCCATTTTGTTTCTGGTATATTGCATTCTGGAAGCTAGCAAGCTAGAACACTAGTGCATAGAAACACTACTGACTTTTGGGTGTTGTTCTTGTACCGACACTTTGCTGTACTCATTTGTTTTCTCTAGTAGCTTTGCTGTAGATTTTTTGGGATTTTTGACATAGAGTATCACAACATCTGCTAACAGTGAGCATTTTACTTCTTCCTTTCCAATTTGGATGCCTTTTGTTTCTTTTTCTTGTCTAATTGCTCTGGCTAGAACTTCCAACACAATGTTGAATAACAATGGTAATAGTGGGTATCATTTTCCTTGTCCTTGTCCTTGTGAGCAGGATTGTTGCTAATTCTTTCTTAAATGCTTGGTGGAATTCACATGTGAAGGCATCTGGTCCTGGACTTTTCTTTTTGGGAGCTTCTTGGTAACTGATTCAATTTCTTTACTTGTGATTGATTTATGGAGGTTATCTATTTCCTCTCAAGTCAATGTTGGGTTGTTCATGTCTTTTTAGGAAGTTGTTCATTTCGTCTATGTTGTCTAATTTATTAGCATATAGTTGCTCATAGTATCCTCTCATTACCTCCTTTATTTCGTAGGGTCAGTGGTTATGTCTTTTCTTCCATTTCTGATTTTATTTATTTTCATCCTTTCTCTCTTTCTCTCTCTTTGTCAACCTAGCTAAGGGTCCATCAATGTTCTCAAAGAACCAATGTCTTGATTTTTTGATTCCCTTGATTGTTTTCATATTCTCAATTTCATTTATTTCTGCTCTGATCTTCATTGTTTCTTTTTTTTTGTTTGATTTTGGGTGAGTCTGCTGTTCTTTCTCCAGTTCTACCAAGTGAACAGTTAATTCCTCAAATGTTTCTCTTTCTTCTTTTTTAATATAGGCATTTAAAGCAATAAATTTCCCTTTTAACACTGCCTTTGCTACATCCCATAAATTTTGATATGTTGTGTTTTCATTTTCATTTGCCTCAAGATATTTGCTGATTTCTCTTGTAATTTCTTCCTCGACCCACTGGTTGTTTAAGAGTGTGTTATTTACCTTCTGCATATTTATGAATTTTCTGGCACTCTGCCTGTTATTTATTTCCAATTTCATTGCATTATGATTTGAGAAAGTGTTTTATATGATTTCAGTCTTTTAAAATTTACTGAGACTTGCTTTGTGACCTACCATATCATCTATCATTGAGAATGATCCATAAGCACATGAGAAAAATGTGTATCCTGCTGTTGTGGGGTGTGATGTTCTGTAAATGTATGTTAAGTCTAATCCATTTATTGTATTATTCAAATTGTCTGTTTGCTTATTGATCCTCTGTCTAGATTTTTTATCCATTGATGAGAGCAGGGAATTGAAGTCTCCAACTATTATGGTAGAGGTGTCTATTTCTCCCTTCAGTGTTGTCAGTGTTTGCTTCATGTACTTTCGAGCACTCTGGCTCAGTGCATAAATATTTATGATTGTTCTGTCTTCTTTTGTTTTGTTCCATTTATTAATGCACAGTATCCTTCTCTGTCTCTTTTAATTGTTTTACATTTGAAGTCTAATTTGTTGGATAGTAGTATAGCTACTCCTGCTCTTTTCTGATTGTTGTTGCATGAAATATCTTTTCCCAACCTTTCACTTTCAACCTTGTTCTAGTTTGCTAGCTGCCAGAATGCAATATACCAGAAACAGAATGGATTTTTAAAAAGGGAAATTTGATAAATTGCTAGTTTACTGTTCTAAAGCTGGGAAAATGTCCTAACTAAAGCAAGTCTATAAAAATGTCCAAATTAAGGCACCAACAAGAGGTTATCTTCACTCAAGAAAGGCTGATGAAGTTCAGGGTTTCTCTCTCAACTGGAAAGACATATGGCAAACATGGCAACATCTTCTAGCTTCTTCTCCAGGCCTCTTGCTTTATGAAGCTCCCCCATGGGCATTCTCCTTCATCTCCAAATTTAATTGGTGGTGGACTCCGTGTTTCTCATGTCTCTGCTGCTCTCATCATTCTGAAGCTTTCCTCCAAATTGCTTCCTCTTTTAAAGGATGCCAGAAAGCCAATCAAGGCCCACCTGGAATGGGTGGAGTCACATCTCCCTCTACCAAAAGTTCATACCCACAATTGGGTGAGTCACATCTCCTTGGAGATAACCTAATCAAGTTTCCAACCTACATTATTGAATAGCAATTAAGAGAAATGGCTGCACCCACAAAATTAATTAGGATCAAAACATAGCTTTTCTAGGGCACACAAATCCTTTCAAACAGGCATAAACTTATTTTTGTCCTTGCTTTTAATATGAGTCTCCCATAGAGAACATATGGATGGGACCTGCTTTTTAATCCATTCTGTCAGTCTAATGTCTCTTGATTGGGGAGTTAATCCATTAACATTCAATGTTATTACTGTAAAGGCAGTGCTTTCTTCTACTATTTTGTCGTTTGGATTTTATATAACATATCTATTTTTTTCTTTTTAGCTTTACAGATAGTCTTCATTTCTACACTCTTCTCCAGACCTCTCTCTCCTGCCTTGTCCTATTTGCCTGTAGTGCTCCCTTTGGTATTTCTTGCACAGCTGGTCTCTTAGTCACAAATTCTCTCAGTGATTGTCTGAAAATATTTTAATCTCCCCCTCATTTTTGAAGGACAATTTTGCTGGATATAAAATTCTTGGTTGGCAGTTTTCTTCTTTTAGAACCTTAAATATATTATACTACTGCCTTCTCACCTCCATAGTTTCTGCTGAGAAATCCACACATAGTCTTATTGGGCTTCCCTTGTATGTGATGGATTGCTTTTCTCTTGCTGCTTTCAAAATTCTCTCTTTCTCTTTGATATCTGACAATCTGATTAGTAAGTGCCTTGGAGTATGTCTATTTGGATCTATTCTATTTTGGGTATGTTGTATTTCTTGGATCTGTAACTTTACATCTTTCATAAGAGGTGGTAAATTTTCAGTGATTATTTCCTCTGTTAGTGTTTCTTCTCCTTTTATCCTTCTGGGATACATACAACACATATATTTGTGTGCTTCATGTTGTCATTCAATTCCCTGAGACCCTGATCTTATTTTTCTATTCTTTGCTTTATGTTTTCTTTTGTGTGTTGGATTTCAGATGTCTAGTCTTCTAGTTCACTAATCCTTTCTTCTGCTTCTTCAAGTCCATTTTTGTAGGTCTCCATTGTTTTTTCATCTTTTCTATTTTGCCTTTCATTCTAAGTTCTGTGTGTTTTTTTTTTTCAAACTTTTGAGTTCTTTTTGTTCACCCAATGTCTTTTTCTCCTCCTTCATCTCATTGATTTGATTTTTGATGAGATTTTCCATGTTTATTCAAACATCCTGGATTAGTTGTTTCAACTCCTGTATCTCATTTAAGTGTTGGTTTGTTTCTTTAACTGGGCCATAACTTCAATTTCTGTAGTATGACTAGTTATTTTTTCTGGCATCTAGGCATTTAATTTCCTTAATTAGTTTATTCTGGAGGTTGTTTTTAACTGTTACCCAGGATTTTCTTGCTGGATGGCTTTGTTCTCTATGTGTTCTTTGACACTCAGTTCAACTTATTCTAGACCTCTAACATAAGATCTGTTTAACTGATCAGAATTTTTTAGCTCCTGTTTTTCTGTTTCTTGCTTTGCTTATATGGAGCCTTTTTTTTGGGGGGGGAGGGTCTTCTCAGATATTATAGACCCCATTCAGAGTTCCCTCAATCAGGCAGGCCCACATCTCAGGAGGAAATTGTAGCCAGCATCGGCTTTCCCTGAGGATGAGACCCAGCAGTTTGACAGACTTTCCTATAAAGCCTCTAGACCTGTGCTTTTTCTATCCTGCCCAGCCTGTGGCACTTGTCTGCCCATGGCTTCCCACCAGTGTAAAGTGATGTGGTGACTTTAACTTCAGCAGACTCTCCCTGCCACAGCATGATTGAGTCAGAGGTAAGGTAATTTGATGGCTTTATTTGCTTCAGTTTTTCAATCCATAGGGCCTGAATTCCTTGAAGGAAGTTGTGCAAGTCTGAATCTGTGGTGGACCCCAGAAAAGCCATGCCCTTTAATCTGCATTCAATATTGCTGGGTGGGAGCATTTTGATTGTTTCCATGAAGATGTGACCCACCCAATTGTGGGTGGTAACTTTTGATTAGATGATTTCCATGGAGGTATGTCCCCACCCACTGAAGGTGGAGTTGTTTGCTGGAATCCTTTAAAAGAGGAAACATTTTGGAGACAGTTCCTTTTTGGTAGAGCCACAAGAAAACCACCAGATGCCGCCATGTTCACCATGTGCTCTTTCTTCCAGCTGAAAGAGAAATGTTGAACGTTGTCAGCCTTCTTGAACCAAGGTATCTTTCCCCGGATGCCTTAGATTGGACATTTCTATAGACTTGTTTTAATTGGGACATTTTCTCGGCCTTAGAACTGTAAACTAGCAACTTATCAAATTTCTCTTTTTAAAAGTCATTCTGTTTCTGGTATATTGCATTCTGGCAGCTAGCAAACTAGAACAGAAGGATTCCACTTGAGCTGGGCCTCACCTTTCTCAGGGGGGGGAAGATACACTTTTTAGCAAATTAACTCCTTTCACCTAACTAGTTACTTTGTCTTTCAGACAAGCTTAATTTCATCCTTGCCTGGGGCAGTGCTGGAGCCTGAGATGGCTTCCAGTTCTATCCAATGAGCAATTAAGAAGCAGGAAAAAAAAAAAGCAAAAAACCAACCAAACAAACAAATGCAAATAAACAAACCTTTTCAGAGCAAGACCGCTGCTCCTGATGTTTGTCAATCAAGCACTTAAGTTGGTTCATGGCTCTATGTATCTCCACGCTCTATGTGCCCCCTTTTCTAGTATTTTGTGCTGTCCAACTCAAAAAGCCTCTTTTTTTTTGTTGTTGTTATTGTTTTCCATTAGTCCCAAACCATGGGGCAAAAACTCCTAGTACCTTTAGTGCTTATTCCAGGCTTATCTGTGCTGGAGGCCTATTTTCAGTAGTTATACTTTATAATTAATTCCACAATTGGAGCATGGTTGAGCTAAGCCCTTGCTACTGGTAAAGTCTGTTTCCTTTCCCCTCTGGGAAGCACCCTACTGTCCCCATGGGGGAGGAGCACGGCCTCCACTTCAGGTATTTATATGATACCTGAGACTCAGAGTAGAGCTCTGAAGCTATGAAAGTCAGTAGTACCCCATACAGGAACAGCTTAAAAAGTTGAAAAAAGAGTCGGACTTCAAGTAGAGATATAGATGAAGATGATATGGATAGGACTAATATAAATCAAAATAAAGGGTAAAGGATGATATGGTCCATATTTTAAAACTTCAACTTCTGTGTGAGACAAAAGGGAGAGATGTTTATTTGGTGCAAAATTTTACATTTTTGTTAATGCATTTCACATTTTAACTTGTATGGTCAGTTTAGTTGAACACCATAAGTACATGGAATCTTGAATAGGGTGTGAGATCTTGTTGGATTGTCCAGTTTAGTGTGATGTCCCGATCCCAGAGTAATTTTGGCAGTGAATAAAGATGTATTTTCAAGGTCCCTTTGGAGGACTGGGTACAAAGGAAGAAATATTCAACTTCCCCGTTTGGAGAATTTCTGTTACTCTCACAAGCAGTGAGGAAAATCAAATCAATAGGCTGAGCCCTTGATCTTGGGGTTCACCCCATGAAACTTATTCCTTCCTGCAAAGACAGGCTAAGTCTACTTAAAATTAGGTCTAAAAGTCACCCCCAGAGAGCCACTTTTGTTGCTCAGATGAGGCCTCTCTCGCTAAGAAAACTCAACAGGTGAACTCACTGCTCCCCTGACTATGTGAGACATGACTCCCAGGTGTGTAAATCTCCCTAGCAATGTGGGACAGAACTCCTGGGATAAGCCAGGACCAGGCATCATGGAATTGAGAAAGTGCTCTTGAACAAAAGGGGGAAGAGCGAAATGAGACAAAATAGTTTCAGTGGCTGAGAGATTTCGAACAGAGTTCAGAGGTTATCCTGAAATTATTCTTATGCATTATATAGGTATCCCTTTTTAGTTTATGGTGTAGCGGAGTGGCTGGAGGGAAGTACCTGAAACTGTTGAGCTATGTTCCAGCAGCCTTCATTCTTGGAAATGATTGTATAAAGACATAACTTTTATAATGTGACTGTGAGATTGTGAAAACCTTTGTTGCTCCTTTTGTCCAGGGTATGGACCGATAAGTAAAAAAATATAAGTAAAGAATAAATACATAATAGCAGGCACAAAGGGTAAAATAAATTGGGTAGATGGAAATATTAATGGTTAATGAGAGGAAGAGGTAAGGGGTATGGTATGCATGAGGTTTTTTTTCCTTTTATTTCTTTTCTGGAGTGATGCAAATGTTCTAAAGATGATCATAGTGTGGAATACACAACTATGTGATGATATTGTGAGCTATTGATTGTACCATGTATGAAATGTTTGTGTTTGAAGATTTGTCAATAAAAATGTTTTTAAAAAGTTGTCAATACCCCCAAAATTGATCTACAGTAAACCAAATCAAAATCCCAGTGGAATTTTTTCATTTTTGAAATTGACAAGCTGATATAAAAAATATATATATATATGAAAAAAGCAAAGGAACTGGAAGAGCCTAAGATATATTTTTTTAAAGCAGATCAAAGCTGTAAGACATACACTACCTAAATTTAAGATGTACTATAAGGCTAAAGCAATCAAGACAGTGAAATTTTGGCAAAAAGATAGACACATATATCTCTGGAACAGAATAGAGTCCAGAAATATAGCTACATGTTCATAATCAATTGATTTTAAACAAAGGTACAGGTCAGTTTAGTGAAGAAAGGAATGTATGTCCAAAAATTGGTGCTGGACCAATTAAAAATCCAATGCAAAATGAACTTTGATCCATACCTCATATCAATGATTCCCTCAAAAAGGAAAACAGACCTAAATGTAAAACCAAAAACTATAAAAACTCTAGAAGAAAACATTGAGGAAAATCTTGTAATCTTGAGTTAGATCAAGATTTCTTGAAAACGACCAAAGGAAAAAGAAAAGATCAATTGGAGTATTTAAAATTAAAAGCTTCTACTCTTTGAAGAATATTGCTAAGAAAAGAAAATGAGAAGACGTACCACTGGAGTAAATATTTGCAAAATATATATCTATAGGGAATTTGTATGCAGTATATATAAAGAACTCTTAAACTTGATGATAAAAAAAAACTTTCAAAAAAGGACAAAAGATTTTTATAGAAACTGTACCAAAGAAGATATTATACAGATGGCAAAAAAAGCAGTATTATCATTAATCATTAGGGAAATGCATATTAAAACCATTATGAGATTCCTTTACATACATATTAGAATGGCTCAATTTAAAAAACCTGACAGTGCTAAGTGCTGGTGAGGATGCAGAACAACTGGAACTTTCATGCACTGCTGATGGGAATACCACTTTGGAAAACTTTTTATAAAGTTAAACATAATTCCATTCTTAGGTATTTACTCAAGAGAAATGCAACTCATGTTCATGTAAAAATCTGTACACAGATGTTTGTAGTAACTTTATTCATAATCATCAAAAACTGGAAACAACTCAAATGTTCATCAACAGATGAAATGGTAACTGATCTGTGATAGAGCCATACCCTGAAATACGTCTCAGCTAATAAAAAAGAACAGATTACTGATACATAACGCAATATGGGAAATGTATTATACTATGAAAGAAGTCAGAGTCAAATGGCTACATATTGGCTGATTCCACTTATATGATATTCTGGGAGAGGCAACATTGTAGGAACAGAACAGAAACAAGGCATCATTGGTTGCCAGGAGTTGGTGGGGAAGAAAGGTCGGTTACAAAGGACACAAGGGAATTTTGGAGGGGGATGGGACTATATGCTGTACTTCTGTATGCATCTGTCAAAATTCATCAAATTGTACATGAAAAAAATGTGAGTTTTACTGTATGTAAATGATACCTCACTAAACATGTCTAAAAAGAAAAACGAGTAAAATCCCAGTTTAGCGTGTCAAGGGAAATGTGTTTTGCTTTCAGTTTCATCATTGCTGTATCATTTTCCCCTCAAAATGACTAAGGTTATGAATGGGCTGCCAGCCTTCCCTGCTGTTGCAATTCTGAAAGGACAGTGTGTTGTATACTACTCACTTGCTGTCATGATGGGCTTTAGGCATCCACCATTATTTATTACACAGGCTTAGGAAATAATTGAGAGGTCACTGTCCAGCTGAAGTGAAATATTAATCGACCAGGACAGATGGGGAAGAAAATGACCTTTGTTATGTTTGTCACACATCAGAGAACATGTAGGATGAAATAAAAATTTATCAAACCTACAGATAAATTTTGGAGAAATCTTGACTTTTAATAAACTTAGTGCATAATTAAAATGTTAAATTGGATACCGATTTTTATAGTTAAAATTGATATGGTGATGTGGTTCTCAGCTAGTTTGCCTCTGTGTACTATTGTACCAGAATCTTCACAGAGGAAGGAGGAACTTCTGTGATCTCTGGAGTAGTGTGTGCCTCTAAGTAGGTAGTATGCTAAAAGAAAATATTAGCTTATCTCCAGAATGCCATAAAAATTCTAGTATTTGGAAGTATCCAATGAACATAAAAGAGATAAGGAGTACTAATTGAATTATAAAATCATATTGAACATATTTAATTTCCAGAATTTGCCATCTGCCTAGTGAAGATTGGAGCTCAGGGAGATTAAATGATTTGCCCAGAGCTTGTAAGTGGCAGGAATCATACTTAAACTCTGTTCTTCCAACTCCAAGGCCAGTGCACATTATTTTGCTTTACTTTTCCTCTTGGAAGTTCACAAAAATATAAGCCATGATGGTGTGATAAATCACACCAAGAGATGCCGGCAGTATTTCTTCTCCTGGACTCTAGTGCTGTTAAGCTGAATATAACAGTTTTCTAATTAACTCTTACTTGGCATTCCATTATCATTAGATTGATTTAACTCTGCTACATTTTTAATATTTCAAAGTTAGAAGATATATGGTATATGATTTTTTTCTTTGACTTAAAGAAATACTCTAGAAATAAAGAAGGAAAATACTTGGTAACATTCTTCACCAGATCATAACATTTCTTTTCTCGTGCCTTTTATGATGCCAGTCTCTTGGTTCTCTTTTTTCTTCCCAGTGTTTAGACCCTTCAAGGAATCAGTTTTTCTCTCCTTGCCTGTTAAATGCTGGTGTTGCTCAGAATTCAACTCCTGGTCCTCTCTCCTTCTCAGAGTACGTGACCTCTAGGTGATTGTATTAAATCAATTTCAGGTACCATCTGTAGACTGTGACTTCCAAATTGATCTCTGGTACAGATCATTCTGAGTTCCAGAACCATAGATCCTATTTCTTCTTATTGGACAGTGCTGCCTGGATGAGTCACAGAAGACTAAATCTTAACATGCTCCAAATTGAATCCCTGACCTTCCCAATCTCTTGCCCTCCACACCTGCCAACTCTTCCTCCTATATTCTTTCTGAGGCACCTGGGTTCATTCTCCTTACTCCTCTCCTTCATGTATTCACCCAGATTTACAGTTCTTCCCCTTTATGCCTCTTAAAGTCTTTCTCTCCTTTGTACCCCTTTGCCTCCAGCCCTTACCAAGCCTAACATGCATTATTCTAATGCATCTCCTCACTAGTTTTCCCCAACTTCAGTTTTGCCCCCTCTCATTCCTGATCCACACTGCTAACTCTATTGTAATTCCAGCTAAAAGTTCTCCAGTGGCTTCCTACTCCCAAAGGGCAACATCTTACCCCTGCAGCCTAATTAAAATCTATGTATCAGCTGTACCGAATCACCTGCAGCTGAGCACCCTTTGCTTTAATCAATCTCAATTATTCACTTACAGAGTTCCATCTGTCCAACCTCAGAGCTGGATTAACAACTCATTGCTTTTAGTGTCCTTGTCATTATGGACTTGTTCAGCCAATATTACATTTTGAGCCCAAGTTTTCATCTCTCTCTCTCTCTCTTTTTTAAAGTCGGACATCTTCCTGTTTTTTTTTTAAATGAAGAAAGAATATTTTCATGAAATTTGAGTTATTTTGCAAGTCAGGGAATGTTCATGAATTGTTTTTAGTTAGCAGTAGAGTTTTTTTCCAAGGACTAGTTTGCATTTCCTATTCACATTAACCTATAATAACTATATATCGGTCAACAAAAGGTATAGGAAGATGAAAGACCCTTGGGAAATAAAAGAGGGTCCAACAGACACAAAAATACCCATGAGGGAAACATTTCTCTTGTCAGTTTCCAAAATGTAGCCAGCATTGTGCTGAGTTGGGTAAGAAGTTATCAATTTCTTGTATATGACAATGGTAAAATAATCTGACATATAATCTATGGTGATTGAAACAGTCAGTAATCATTTTTTTGTATTTTTCCATCAGGGGAAGAAATAAAGAAAACAGCTGTGAAAGTTCTAACTGCAGACTTAAGCACTGTGCATAGACTCCTGAATAACCCATTTTTATTTAAATTTGATAGTACTGACACCAGAGTTTAGGCTTATTCCCAATTGTAGTGGGTAAAACTATAATATCAGTTTAACAAAACAGCTAAACTCTGTCCTTGACTTCGAGCATTACCTGCCACAAGCCACAGGCAAGAAACAATGACTTTTGGGCAGGCCACGGTGGCTCAGCGGCAAGAATACTTGCCTGCGATGCCAGAGGACCCGGGTTCGATTCCCGGTGCCTGCCCATGTAAAAAAAAAAAAAAAGAAAAAAAAAAAGAAACAATGACTTTTGACTGACCACATCACAGGCATTAGATGGAAAACAGTTTTAAGGGGACATGGGAAGAGCAGAAGTCCACATGAGAGTTGATCAGAGTTTAGAGAAATTCCTTTTTAATTTATGAAAGCAAGATGTTTTGGTCAAGCCTCACTCTTATGGGAAACAAACATGTGTTAGAAGCAGAGTGAATGGCATGGCTATTGTCATGGAAGAGTATGACCAGACTAATATTTTAACAATAATTAAGCTTTTATGGTGCTTTACGGTTTTCTAAATGCCTTTCTTCATATCTTTTTTGATATAACTTGTCATTGTCAGATGGTATTTCTAATAGCAGCAGTGTTTTAAGGTATTGAAAATCCACTGCTATGAGATTAGAATGATCAAAAATGAATGTACAGTGAAGCTATAATGGTTTTCTTCTCCATCTTTGTTTTAGTGAAATGCTTAAAAACTGGCTCTTTCTCTGCACTTGAAAGTATGATTTGCTATTCCAAAACTATTTTAGTCTCAGCAGAGATTGAGTTTGTGCTTGAGTTTATATAAGTAGGGCCAACTCACATTAAGGGGGAAAATAAATATATGATTCATAATAAGAAATTGCTGCCTTTGAAATCACTTCCTACCATGATACTGGCTACTTCATTACAATGGTAATAAGAA
>PVIY010011080.1:24638-66648 GCA_004026745.1 Myrmecophaga tridactyla | reverse complement strand
AAGAAAGAAAGGAGAAAGGAAGGAAGGAAGAGAGAGAGAGAGAGAGAGAGAGAGAGAGAGAGAGAAAAAGAGAGAGAGAGAGAGAGAGAGAGAGAGAGAGAGAGAGAGAGAGAGGAAAGAAAGAAAGAAAGAAAGAAAGAAAGAAAGAAAGAAAGAAAGAAAGAAAGAAAGAAAGAAAGAAAGAAAGAAAGAAAGAAAGAAAGAAAGAAAGAAAAACTGATCAAACACCTAAATATAAGAACTAGTACCATTAAGCTACTAGAAGAAAATGTAGGGACACATTTTCAAGACATTGTAATAGGAGGCAAGTTCTTAAACTTTACACCCAAAGCACAAGCAACAGAAGGAAAAATGGATAAATGGGAACTCCTCAAACTCAAAGGCTTTTGCACCTCAAAAGACTTTGCTAAAAAGGTGAAGAGGCATCCAACTCAGTGGGAGAAAACATTTGGAAATCACACATCAGACAAAGATCTGATATCCTATATACATAAAGAAATCATACAACTCAACAACAAAAGAACAAAAAAACCATTTATAAAATGGGCTAAAGATATGAATAAGCATTTTTCTGAAGAGCAAATACAAATGACTCAAAAGCACTAGAAGAGATGCTCACTTTCATTAGCTAAAAGGGAAATGCAAATCAAGACTACAATGAGACACCACCTCAAATCTATAAGAATGGCTGCTATTAAACAAACAGGAAACTACAAATGTTGGAGAGGATGTGGAGAAATTGGGACACTTGTGCACTGCTGGTGGGAATGTACAATGTATAACTGCTATAGAGGACAGTTTGGTGGTTCCTTAGGAAACTAAGTATTGAGCTGCCTTATGACCCGACAATAGCACTACTCGGTATATTAGCCAGAAGAGCTGAAAACAGTGACACAAACAGGCATTTGCAGACCAATATTCATAGCAGCATTATTCATAGCAGCATTATTCATAATCGCAAAAAAATGGATACACAATCCAAGTGCCCATCAACAGAAGAGCGGATTAACAAAATGTGGTATATACATATGATGGAATATTATGCAGCAGTAAGATGAAATGACATCCTGAAGTACAGGACAAGGTGGGTGAGCCTTGAGGACATAATGCTGAGTGAAATAAACCAGACACAGAAGGATAGATGCCGTATGACTTCACATTTATGGCCATGATTAAGGTGGCTGAAGGATGCAGTAACTGTCATGTAGATTGTGAAATAAACCAGACACAGAAGGATAGATGCTGTATGACTCCACATTTATGACCATAGTAAAGGTGGCTGAAGGATGCACTAACTGCGATGTAGATTGGCAAATGATGGTGTATACATATGCTTGAATGTTGTGCTGCTACAAAAGGAACAAAGTTGTGAGGCATGCAACATTGTTAATGAACTTATGGGACACTGGTGAGGCAAAATTAGCCAGAAACAAAGGAGTAATTATTGTATGGTCTCACTTAGAAAATGCTTATAAGACAACAGGGCCCTAGATTGTAAACTTTTGTAGCAGTCACATATTGTCCAGAATGGTAATTATTATTTCTGGATCTTTAGAGGCTGTTTTATATATGAATAACCTGGTATTCAGAGACAAGAATGAAGGTGATCAGGTTAGGATTAAGGTAATTCAGAACACAAGGTTAAAGAAGACATTGTACATATTTTAGAACTTCACCTACTCTTTGAGACCAAAGAAAGAAAAGTTTATTTTGTCCAGAACCTACATTTTCTGTAGCACATAATCTTCTCAACCTGTCTAGATAGCCCATTTAAACAATCGAAACACAGGGAGCCCAGAATAAGAATGAGGGCCTTTAATCCTGTATAGCTTACTGTAATTCCTGGATATATCCCAGAATATATTAAACAGATAATCAAAAAGTATTGGCAAGGTGGGCAATGATGGCTCAGTGGCAGTGTTCTTGCCTGCCATGCCGGAGACCCGGATTTGATTCTTGGTGCCTGCCCATGTTTAAAAAAAAAAAAAAAACATATTGGCAAAGCGCCTTGAGAAATGGGAGAAAAAATATGGCACTATTAAACTTTACCACCTGGGAAACCCCTGATACTGTGTCAAACATTAGGGACATCCATATCAATAGGTCAAGACCTTGATCTTGGGGCTTGCTCGGGTTAAGCTTATGTATGTAGCAGAGAAGCTTAGCCTATCTGTAGCTTTGCCTAAGAGTTACCTCCAAAAGACCTCCTTTGTTGCTCAGATGTGGTCTCATTCTCTCTTATTCCAACTCTGCAAGTGAAATCATTCCCCTAGCCCCTATGTGGGACTTGACATCTAAGAGTGAAAGTCCCCCTGGTGGCATGGGAGATGACTCCCAGGAGTGAGTCTGGCCCTGGCACCATGGGATCAACAATGCCATCCTGACCAACAGGGGGACAAGAAGTATAACTAATAAAGTGTCAGTAGAGTTAAAATATAGTTGAGAGGCTACTCTGGAGGTTGCATTTGTGCAAACTTCAGTTAGACATTGCTACCTATCATAACTTGCCAAACCTTAACCAAAGTCATTACAGCCTGTCACAAGGAATACCTAGGACAAGAGATAAGATTCTACAAATGTTCCATGCACTAGGGTAACTTTCCAGAAACCTACAACCTCCAGATGGGTCCCTGGACTAGATAAGCCCTGAAACCTAGAGATGCCAGCCATTCCAGAACATCAGCTATTTCCATATCCCTACCCCTTACTTTTGACAGCTCTTCCAACATGAAAAATTTAGAATAAGCACAGCCCAAATTCCCTTAAAGAGTTGGAGAAAGACTGAAAGTGATGATGTAGTTCTAAAGAGAAGGTCGGGTTTAACAAATTGCTGACTGATTATATTGATATTTCTCTTAGTCTCTAGTATCTTAGAGCAGCTAGAAGTAAAAACCTAAAATTGTTGTACCAAACTCTGAAATCTCTTCTACAACTAATTGCTGTGCTGTGCTTTGAAATTTATGGCTTCTTTGTATAGATGTTATTTTCCACAAAAAAAAGAGAAAAACAAGTCGATCGTGAATATTCTGGAGCAGCTAGAAGGAAAAATCTGAGATGATGGTATGGAAGTCCATGAGAAACTCTGGGATATGTCCTGTAACTACCTGTTAAAGAGTGCTTTGAAAACTGGTGCTTTTTTCTTTCTTTGCTTTGCATATGCATTATATTATACAATTTTTTAAAAGTTAAAATAAATAAATAAATACTAAATAGAACGAAGTGTCAGGAAAATAGGGTTTGGGTCTGGAGGGGGTGAAAATTGTCATAATATGTTTGACTTACTACAACAAATGAACCAATATTGATATTTTATTATTAACAAAAAGCACACTTTATTTAGAATACCTTCATTATTTTTTTATCAACTTTCCTTTTTCTGTCTTAGGGTTTCCTCCAGAATACCATATTAAATTTAGACATCATTCACCCTGATGATCTTCTTAGTTGTGACAGTTTCTCAGAATATCCTTTTTTTCTGATGGCCTTGAGTGTTTCGAGGAGGACTGATAAAGTATTTTGTAGAAGAACCTTCTTCTTGGATTTGCATGATCTTTTTACCATGATTATAATGGGGTAGTAGAAGAATACCACAAAGGTAAATCTCATTTTTATCAGAGCATATCCAGGGTACATACTATGAATATGACTTGTCATTGTTGATGTTAACTTGATCATCTGTATGAGGTAGTGCTTGACAGATTTCTAAAAAAGTAAAGTTACTCTTTTTCCACCGTTTCATACTGTAATCTTTGGAAGAAAGTCATATGTGCAGCCCACACTTAAGGAATGAGGAGTTAGGCTCTGGCTCTTTGAGGCTCTTTGAGGATGAAGTAACTCAGTAGACAATTTGATATTCTGCACTGGAGACTTTTTAATTATATTTCATTTATTCAAACATTTATTTATATCACTATGCTTCCGTGGTTTTTCATTTTATTCTTTGGACTATCATTTATTTTAATGAGGATGCTTATTGTTAATAAACACTTTTCTGTATCAATTTGCCTAGTTTAATCTGTCAGTGTGGCATGCTTGTCCTGGACCTAGTTTCCATCACATCAAGAAAAGACAAGGATGTTCACTGCCACACAGTTATACAACATAGTACTGAAAGTTCTTGCCAGGACAATTAGTCAAGAAAAAGAAATAAAGACATTCAATTTGGAAAGGAATAAGTAAAATTTTGACCTTTTTTAGATGACATGAGCCCATATGCCAAAGTACCAAAAAATCTGCATCAAAGCTCCTGGAGCTAATAAGTGAATTCAGCAAAGTGTCAAGAGAAACAATAAAAATCAGTAAAGTTTCTTTGTATAAGCAATGAACAAACTGAAAAATAATTCAAGAAAAAATTCCATTTACAATAGCAACAAAAATAGCTAAATATGGGGGAATAAATCTAGCAACAGATGTAAGAAAACAGCAAAACATTGCTAAAAGAAATTTTAAAAGACCTAAATAAATGGAAGGACATCCCATATTCATGGATGGAAGACTATCATGAAGATATTAATCCTACCCAAAGTAATTTAAAGATTCAATGCAACCCTGGCCAAAATTCCAACAAACTTCTTTGCAGAAATGGAAAAGCGAATTATCAAACTTATATGGAAGGATAAGGGACCCCAAATAGCTAAAAACATCTTGAAAAAGAAGAATGAAGTTGGAGGACACTCACCGCCTGATCTTAAGACTTATTACAAAATCACTGTAGTAAAAGAATCATGGTACTGGCACAAGGGCAGGCATATAGACCAATGGAATCAAGTTGAGAACTCAGATATTAATCATCACATTTATCACCAACTGATTGTTGAGTGTCAAAGACCACTCAAACAGGAAAGAATAGTCTCTTCAACAAATGTTGCTGGGAAAACTGTATCTCCATTTGTAGAAAACATAGAAGGAGGACTCCCACTTTATACCTGATTCCAAAATCACTCAAAAAACTGAATATAAGAGCCAAAACATCAAACTCCTAGAAGAAATTGTAAAGAAGAATTATTAGGACCTTGGGTCTTTGTGTTAGGCAAGGGTTCTTAGACTTTACACCCAAATCAAAAGAAAAAATAGACAAATGGAACCTTATCAAAACTAAAAACTTTTGTTTCTCAAAAGACTTTATCATGAAACTAAAAGTAAAATCTACACAACAGGAGTAGATATTTGGAAATCATATATCCAATAAAGATTTACTATCCAGAAAATTAAAAAAAGCAGTTCTTGAGCTTAACAACAAAAAGACAAACAATCCATTTAAAATATGGGCAAAAGACTTCAATAGACATTTCTCAAACGAACTGAAAGCACAAGAAAAGACACTCAACCTCATTAGCCATCAGGGAAATGCAAATCAAAATCACAATGAGATGCCAGTTTTCATACCCAGTTGAATGGTTGCTATTTAAAAAAAAGAAGATTGCAAGAGTTGGAAAGGATGTGTGAAAACCGGTACAGCAATTCATTGATGGTGGCAATGTAATATGGTGGTAGCCACTGTGGAAGACAGTCAGATGGTTTCTCAGAAAGTACAGAGTCACCATATGACCTGACAATCCCAATCCCACTTCTAGGTATATACCAAAAATTATTTAAAGTAGGGATTTAACAGATGTTTGCACACTGATGTTCATAGTGGCATTATTCACAATTGCCAAAAGATGGAAGCGACCCAAGTGTCCATCAACCAAAGAATGGATAAGCAAAATGCCATGCATACATACAATGGACTATTATTCAACCATGGAAAAGGAATGAAGTCCTGATACATGTGACAACAGGGATGAATCTTGTAGACATCATGTTGAGTGAAATATGCCAGGCACAAAAAGACAGATATTGCATAATCTCACAGATAGAAAATAATCAGAATACGAAAATTCATGGAGCCAGAAACTAGAATATAGGTCAGCAGGGAATGGGATGTGGATAGGGAATGGGTAGTTAAGGCTTAAAGCGTACAAGGTTCCTATTTGTAATGAAGGAAATATTTTGGAAATTGATAGTGGTGATGGTAGCACAATATTGTGCACATAATTAACAGCATCAAAATACACATCTGTAAATGAATATATATATATAAATATATCTGTAAATGATTTAAAGGGGAAATGTTCAGTTGTATATATGGTGACAGAATAAAAATTTGTACAAAATCCATAAAGGGAGACTTTCAGGAATATGGCAGAATAAGATAGGCTGAGTTCACCCCTGCTCCATGGAATGAATGGAAAAAAGACAGAGAATGACCAAGACAGCAGTTCCAGGGTATGAATGACCAAAGAGGCACTTCTACATTATATAAGGATGATCTGGATGAAAAAGCAGACAAACTAGGACTGAAAGGATCAAGTGAGTTTACTCAGTCATGACTACATCTTGGGCAAGATGGAGCAGGTTCCAAAGGAATGGTGCACTCCCATGCTCCCACCTCTGTGTTTTGAGTGATCTTCCCTCAAAGCTCAGCAACTGGAAAATCCCCTGTGAGAACCTAGAAGCCAACAGTCTTGGTTTACATTCACAGAGAACTTGCTGTGGGATATTGTGCCTGTCCCCAATCTCTGAGGCAGGTGGCTGTAGGAGCCTGATTTTGGTGAAACTGGGGGGTTCTTCCTTCAGGAGGAGGGATACGTAGAACAGAGTTGATCTGGCAATTGGCCAGCAAAAGAAGCACTCTTGGTCCCATTGCCTCTAATGTTTCTCCACAGAGGCCTGCAGCACCCACGGTGTGCACAGGCAAAGAGGTGGGGATGAGGGGTTGAGCCATGCCACAAAACCAAGCACTCCCAGGCTGGCTAAGGGTGGGGGAACTTGAAACTCACAACCACAGCCCAAGATCATTCCATGCAGGAGACTGGGAATCACCAGACCCACCATTTCCACAAGTGAGTTTTCCACAGAGGTGCACATTGTCCAACTCTCATCCCCTATGCCCAGGGTTGGTGGCTTTCAGTGTGTATGGAGACCTGTAGCCTTGACTGGATTTGCAAATGATCTTGATCAAGCTCAGCTGGCTGACGCAGTCAGGGAGAGGGGATCCTGAAGGGACAAGGGGGGCCCAAGAACACCATCTGCTGCCTTTCTCCCTATGTTTTCAATTAAAATGGCACCTCTTGCATGAGCTCCCTGCTGAGGTTTAGTGGGGTGTCACTGACAAACGAAGGGCAAAAGGAGACTTTCAATGAAAGCCTAAGCAAATTCGAAATCTTAGACAAGCAATAGAAATCAACTTTCAAAATAATCTTATCAAGATAATCAAATGCCGAGATACCAAGAAATAAAACCACTAGGATTCTGAAGATGCAAGAAAATATGAACAAGCCAAATAACCTAATTAAAACATTGGAGAAGACACATAATTTGGAACAACTAATCTGTTTTATATGAACTAATCTGATTTGTATGAACATAATCTCCTAAATACAATCAATGGTTGGCTAAAGGCATAAAGGAAAACAACAAAACCCCAGAAGAGAATAAGAAAGAAATTGAAAGAATAAATAGAAAAAATAGCAGGTCTTATGGGAATGAAAGATATTGTAGATCAAATTAAAAATATACTACAGACACGCAACAGCAGTATGAAGAGGTGGAAGAAAGACTAAGCAAAAGAGAGGTCAGGGCAAATGAATGCAAATGCACAAAAGAAGAAATGGTGTAAAAGATGGAAAACTTTGAAATGGATTTTGGGGAAATAATGGACAGCATGAAGTGTACAAATAAAACAACCATTGGTGTTCCAGAAGGAGAACAGAAGAATAAAGGGCTGGAAAGATTTCTGAGGAGCTAATAGGGGAAAACTTCCCAATCCTTATAAAAGACATAAATATGGAACTCAAAGAAGCCCATGGAAGTCCAAATAGAATAAATCCAAATAGACCCTCTCCATACAATTCAGCCTGTCAAATGCTGAAGAGAAGCAGAAAGTCCTGAAAGCAGTAAGAGTAAAGTGATTCAACACATACAACAGAAGTCACACAAGACTAAGTTCAGACTACTCAACAGGCACCATGGAGGCAAGGAGGCAGTGATATGATATATTTATGATTCTGAAAGAGAAAAATTGCCAGGCAAGAATATTTAATGCAGAAGTTTTGTCCTTCAAAAGTGAGAGAGATATTAAAATTTTCAGACAAGCAAATGCTGAGAAAATTTGTGAACAAGAGGCTTGCACTATAAAAAACACTAAAGGAAGTTTTACCAGCTGAAAAAAAGACAGAAGGGAGACATCTGAAGAAGGTCACAGAATTGAAGAGTATTAGTAAGGGTAACTTAAAGGATAAAAAGAGAGAGAGGGCAAAAAATAGACCTGACAAATAGAAACCAAAGGATTAGAAGATAGATTCAAAAGCCGCCTTTATGGTAATAGTTTTGCAAGTTAACAGACTAAATTCCCCAATTAAAAGATAGACTGGCAGAATGGATTAAAAACTATGATCCATCTATATGCTGTTTACAAGAGGCTTATCTTAGACCCAAGGACACAAATAGATTTAATGTAGAAGGATGGAAAAAGATATTCTATGAAAGTTGTAACCAAAAGAAAGTGGGAGTAGCTATCCTAATATGAGACAAAATAGATTTTAAATGTGAAGATGTCATAAGAGACAAAGAAGGACACTGCATATTAATAAAAGGTACACTTTACCAAGAAGAAATAAATGTTATGCACCCAATGAAGAAGCTCTAAAATACATGAGACAAATAATGGCAAAAATGAAGGAAGAAATAAATGTTTCAGTAATAATAGTGGGAGACTTCAATACATCACTCTCATCTATAGATAGAACAACCAGAGAGAGGATCAGTAAGGAAAAGAGAACTTAAACACAGTGATAAATGAATTAGACCTAACAGACATATATAGATCATTACACCCCAAAACACCAGGATATGCATTCTTCTCTAGGGGTCATGTAACATTCTCCAGGACAGAGTATAAGCTAGGGCACAAAGCAGGTCGTAATAAATTTTAAAAATTGGAGGTTAAATAACACACTCTTAAACAATCAGTGGTTCAAAGAAGAAATTGCAAGATAAATCAGTAAATAACTGGAGGTGAATGAAAATGAGACTGTAACATATCAAAACTTATGAGATGTGGCAAAGGCAGTCCTAAGAGGGAAATTTATTGCCCTAAATGACCATATTAAAAAAGAAAAGCAAAAGTTAAGGATTTAACTTCTCACCTGGAGGAACTAGAGAAAGAACAGTGATCTAATCCAAAAGCAAATAGAAGAAGAGAAATGAGAAAAATTAAAACAGAAATAAATGAACTGGAGAACAAACAAAAAAATAGAATCAATAAAGCCAAAAGCTGGTTCTTTGAGAAAACCAATGAAATTGATAGACTCTTAGCTAGGCTGACAAGGAAAAAAAGAGAGGCGATGCAAATAAATAAAATCAGATGTGAGAGGGCAGTCATTGCCGTCAATCTTGAAGAAATAAATAAAAACTCATAAGAGGATACTATGAGCAATTACATGGAAAGACAAATTTGATGAAATGGACAATTACCTAGAACTATACGAACAAGCTATATCAACTCGAGAAGAAATCAAAGACCTCAACAAAGCAACCACAAGTAAAGAGATTTAATCAGTCATCAAAAACCTTCAGACAAAGAAAAGGCGAGGGCCAGATGGCTTCACAAGGGAATTTTATTAAATATTCCAAAAAGTACTGACACCATTCCTGCTCAAGCACTTCCAAAAAATTGAGGCAAAAGGAACAACAACCTAACTCAAAACTAGATAAAGATACTACAAGAAAGGAAAACTACAAGTCAATCACCCTGATGAATATAGATGCAAAAATTCTCAACAATATTGCATATAAAATCCAACGGCGGCTGGGGCGCAGTGGCTCACTGGCAGAGTTCTTGCCTGCCATGCCAGAGACGTGGGTTTAATTTCCGGTGCCTGCCCATGTAAAAAAACAAAAATCCAACACCACATTAAAAAAATTATACGCCATGACCACGTGGGGTTTATACCAGGCATGCGAGGGTGGTTCGACACATTAACAAATCCAAAGGAAAAATCACATAATCATCTTGATTGACACTGAGAAAGCATTTGAAAGAATTCAGCATCCTTTTCTCATAAAAAACACTTCAAAAGTAGGAATAGAAGGAAATCCTCAATATAAAGGGCAAACAAAAAAGCCAGCTAACATCCTATTCAACGATGGGAGATTGAAAGCCTTGCCCCTAAGATTGGGAATGAGACAAGGATCATTGCCACCACTGTTATTCAAAATTAGGCTAGAATTTCCAGCTAGACCAATTAGGTAAGAAAAAGAAATAAAAGGCATCCAAATCAGAAAGGAAGTAGTAAAACTTTCATTATTTGTTGATGACATAACCTTATATTTGAAAAATCCTGACAAATCTACAACAAAGCTACTTGAACTAATAAACAAATTCAGTTGGAGAGGATGTGGAGAAATTAGAACACTTATTCACTGCTGGTGGGTATGTACAATGGTGCAGCTGCTCTGGAAGACTGTTTGAAGGTTCCTCAGAAAACTAAGAGTTGAACTATGTTATGACATGGAGTTACCACTATTTGATATTGTGCCTGTTTGAAAGTTTTATGTACTCTAGAAAAGCCATGTTTTAATCCTGATCCAATCTTGTGGCAGCAGCCATTTCTTTTAACCCTGATTCAATATTATATGTTGAAGGCTTGGTTAGACTATCTCCATGGAGACGTGGCTCACCCGATTGTGGGTGTGACCTTTGATTAGAGGGAGATGTCACTCCACCCACTGCAGATGCATCTTGATTAGTTTACCAGAAGCCTTTAAAAGAGGAAATATTTTTGTAGAGAATCAGAAATGACAGAGTCCTCAGAGTCAGCAGCAAGCCAGAACTTGGAGAGAACCAAGGGAAGCCAAGAGATGAAAAGCCAGCCCGAGAATCAAAGTGAGGAACCCCCTGAGGAACAGGCAGACAGCAATGGAACCCAGGAGCAAGGGAACATCAGATGCCAGCCACGTGACTTCCCAACTGACAGAGGTCTTCTTGACCCATTGGCCTTTGTGAAGGGGAAGGTAACTGCTGTTGATGCCTTAATTTGGGCATTTTCACTTCCCTAGAACTATAAACTTGTAACTTATTAAATGCCCCTTTTTAAAAGCCATTCCAATTCTGGTATATCACATTCCAGCAGCTTGCAAACACACACAGGTATAAACACAGAAGAGCTGAAAGCAGTAACATGAACAGACATTTGCACACTGAGGTTCAAAGCAGCATTATCCACAATTGTTAAAAGATCGAAACAATCCAAGTGTCGATCAACAGATGAGTGGATTAACAAATTGTGGTATATATATAAGATGGAATATTATACAGCAATAAGAAGAAATGAGGTCTTGAAGCATATGTCAACATCTATGAACCTTATAATATAATGTTATATTATATAATATTATATATATAGTATAATGCTGAATGAAATAAGTCAGAGACAAAAAAGATAGAAATGGTATGATTGCACTAATAGGAACCACCTAGAAAACATAAACTCATAGTCTTAAAATGTAGAAAACAGGGGACCTAGAGATAGACAGAAGCTAGAAAAAGAGGAGTGGATACCTAAAATGTGCAGACTGATTAATGAAGTTGAATTTAAATATATGGTAATGAATAGAGGGGATGGTAGTTCATTATCAGGATTATAAGTAATACTGCTGCACTGAAGATGAATATGTTTAAAAGGGGTTGTTTATAGCCATGTATTTCACCACTTAACACTAGTGATACAAATAAATTCTTTTATGAACAACTTCAAAGATATGACACTTGTACAAAGATTTAATAATAGACGAGTATAGGGGAAAACTACCTATTGCATGTTATGACCTATATTTCACAGGAATACCTCCCCAGTGCCACAAAATTAATAAGGGTAAATATTTAGGGGGTGATAAGATTTAAGGGGAGTTTTGGGTTTTCTCTTTGGTGTGGGTGTATTTTTCTGTTATTTTTCTCTTTTGAGTAATAAAAATCTTCTAAAATTTGGAGTGATGATTGTACAACTAAGTGAGGATACTGTGAGACACAGACTGCTTATTTTAGATGGAATATATGCTATGTGAATACATTTCAACAAAATCTACAGATTCTAAATAAATAAACAAACAGAAAATCTCAAGTGCTAGAGACAATGTGGAGAAAGAGGTATACTTTTTCAATACTGGTAGGGTAGCAGAATGGTGCAGTCCTTAGTACAATGTAGTAAATCATGGGAGTACAATTTAGTAAAATCATGTACATAAATTAGTACAACGTAGTCAAATCATGGGAGGCTAGACATAGGGTCGCCATATGATTAGGCAATCCTGTTACTAGGAATGTGCTTGAAAGCACTGAAAGCAAGGACTTGAATTGACATTTGCACACTGATGTTTTTGGTGGCATTATTCACAATAGTCAATGGATGGAGGTGGCCAAAAGGCTACATCGACTAAAGAGTGAAAGGTTGAACTGTGTTGTATACATAAGATGGAATATTGTGCAGCTACAGAAAGGAATGAAGTCATGGGGTATGCAATGAGGTAAATGAACTCTGAGAACATTACGTTGAGCAAAATAAGCCAGAAACAAACGAACAAATTTTGCATGGTCTCATTTAGAAAATACTTATATGAAAATTAGGGCCTAGATTGTAAGCTCTTACAGCAGTCACATTTATTCATAAGTTTTAAGTGTCACTTCTAAATTCTGAGATGCTGTGTTCAATGTGTATAACTTGGTATTTCCCTGGAACTTTAGATACTTGTGTAACAACTAAGACTTAGAGTTGGAGTTCTGCAGCTCTGAGAGTCAGCATTAATCCATACAGCAACTGTCAAATAAACCGAAAAAGATATCAGAATTCAATTGGAGATGAGGACAAAGATGATCTGGTTGAGATTAAGGTAAATCAAAATGTAGGGTATAGGGTGATAAAGTCATTATTCTAAAACTTCACCCTCTGTGTGAGACCAAAGAAGTCATGTTTATTTTGTCAAAAATGTAAATTTTCTGTAACACACTTTTACCTGTTTGGCCAATCCATTTAAACAACCTAATTACATGGAGCCTAGAATAGGGAATGAGATCTTGTAATGCTGTATAGATTAATGTAATACCCTGCTACATTCCAAAGCATGCTGGGCAGATAATTTAAAAGCATTTGCAAAGTTCCTAGAGGACTGGAGAATAAAAATATGCAACTATTAAACTTCCCCACTTGGGAAATTCCTTATACTCTCTCAAGCATTAGAGACTCCTAAATTAATAGGTGAAGTCATAAATCTTGAAGCTTCCCCTTATGAAATTCATTTCTGTAATGGGTAAGCTGAGCCTACCTATAATTATGCCTAAGAGTCACTTCCAAAGAACCTCTCTGTGGCTCAGATATGGGTTTTCTCTCTTTAATCCGAGCTCTGCAAATAAAATCGTTACTCTCCCCTGCTGTGTGGGACATAACATCCAGGTATATAAGTTTCCCTGGCAACATGAGACCTGACTCCCGGGGATGAGTCTGGCCCTGGCATCATGGGATTAACAGTGTCTTCTTACAAAAAGAGGGAAAAGGGAGGTGTGACAGTGGCTTAGTGCAGAATTCTCATTTGCCATGCCGGAGACCCAGTTTCAATTCCCTGTGCCTGCCATGTAAAAAAAAAAAAAAGAGGGAAAAGAAATGAAACAAAATAAAGTATCCATGGCTAAGAGATTCCAAATAGAGTTAAGAAGCTACTCTGAAGGTTACTTTTATGCAAGCTTCCACTAGATACTGCAATGCTATGCATGCCAAGCCCCAACCAATGGTATTCCTGAAAACCTTAAAAAATACTCAGGGATCTCTCTGAGATGTTATAAAAATTTCAAAATTTCACTCAGTTTATTTTTCAGAAACCTAAAACCTCCAGAATTTTTCAGTGCCAGAGAAACCCTGAAACCCAGAGGCACCATTCTATCCCAGAACATCAACAAATTGTTGATCACTGATCACATTCCCTTACCCCATAATATCAACACCTTTTTTCATCATGAGGAAGTTAGAATGGTCATTGCCTAGATAACTCTAAAAAATGAAAAAGATCAAATAAGATGGAGGAGTTGCTACAGAGAAGATTGGATTTAACAAATGAGTATGACTACTGTATCACTACATTGGTATTTCTTTTTAGTCCCCAATGTATTAGAGCAGCTAGAAGGAAATACCTGAAATTGTGGAACATAGCCCACACCCTACTTTCAGTTTTGTTCTAAAACTACTTATTAAAAGGTACCCATGGAAAAAAATGTACTTTGAAATCTGTCACTTTTCTGCATATATGATATGCTACACAATAAAAAAATGTTTAACAAAAAGGTATTTAAAAATCCATGGAAATTCACAGCAGGAACATTGAACCCTAAGCTAAACAATGGACTGTAGTTAACAGTACAATTATAAAAGTGTGCTATCATCAGTTGTAACAAACATTCCACACCAATGCAAGTTGTTAATAATAGGGTAGTATATGGGAGTCTTATATGCTATGCATGTGGGTTGTATAAATCCACAACTTCCCTAATAAAAAAAGTATAAGAATTTCAGGTAAATCTTTAAAAGAGCTGGACATCTGATTATAGTAATGACTTATTTACTTAAATTTTTTGTACTTATAGTTGTATTGGGTTTATGATGTATAAGAGAATCTTTATCTTTTAGAAATGCATATTGAAATTCTTAGAGATGTCTTGGATTTGCCTAACATTTTTCCAAAGGCAGAAATGGTTTGTAGTTGGTCTCTTCTCAGCCATTCCAGAAATGGCGGCTCAGCTAGGTGGCATGTTCTCTGGGCAGCCACACATGCCCCTGGCGCCCCCCCGCCCCAAGACTCCTGGGCCGGACTTTGCTTCTTCAGGCTGTGCCAGGGGCTCCAAGAATCTCTAACAGTACCTTGGTGGATGAATTGGAGTAATCTTTTGAAGCTTGTTTTGCTTCTCTGGTGAGTCAGGACTATGTCAATGGCACTGATCAGGAGGAAATTCGAACTGCTGTTGATCAGTGTATCCAGAAATTTCTGGATATTGTGAGAAAGACAGAATGTTTTTCCTACAAAAAAGATTACAGTTATCTGTTCAGAAACCAGAACAAGTCATCAAAGAGGATGTCTCAGAACTAGGGTATGAATTACAGTGGAAAGATGCCCTGGTCCAGAAACATTTGACAAAACTGAGGCATTGGCAGCAAGTGCTGGATGGCAATAATGGGCAGCACAAAAAGCCAGCTGAAATCCCTCAAGGGCCCTTGGTGTACCTTGAGCAGGCATCTGCTAATATCCGTGCACCTATGAAGCAAACCTGATTTAAAAAAAAAAAAAAGAGCAACATGGATCAGCCTAAAAATGATATCACATTTGTTTCAACCTTAAAACAGTTTTGCAAAACATGAGTTCTAGCAGATTTGGCATTTTGGAAGAACTTTTTGACAGGAAATGAGATATTTTTAATTTTATGCTTCCACCTAAACAGTTTTTAATCTATTTGTATAAGCTGTTAATTTCTTTAGTATTTTCTAAAATACCTGCAACTTTGGTAAAGCAACTAATTTTTTTTGTCTTTAGCTAAGTTTAGATTGTTGGCATAATGCCACTTACCAATTTCCTTTTATTTTTTTTTATTATTTTCTGGTTTTTGTGTGACTTATCAACTCTAATTGTTTTTTTTGTGTGTGTATATTCCTAGTTTTTAGATTAATTCGTATGATCTGAGGGAGAAAATTAAACCAGCCTGGGAATCAGGAGATGAGGGGAAAAAAAAGAAAAGAAATGGTGTGTGGGGGGAGGTGTAAGTAGAGGTATAACTGGAACCAGATCAGCCATGTTTTGATGATTCTTGATGCTGAGCATCAGTATATTTGGTTTATTATAATTACAATGTTTTGTCTACTTATGTATACGCTCTAGAATTTCTGTAATAAAAGTATTTTATTATAAATGTAATGCTATTAAATTTGAAAAAACAAGTCAATGACCAAATAGCTCCATAAAGAAATAGAAAATTTTAATCAAATACAAACTGTATTCAAAGCTCAAACTGTCCTTACATGGCAAGGCATTTTTGAAGCCCAGTTCGATCAAAAGGTCAGGAAGAATTAAATATCATCTTATATAAACCCTTACAAAACCAATGAAAGCAAAAATATGGGAAATTATTCAACATTTTTTTTTGAGGCTAGCTTTTCTGGATTCAAAAACTAAATGAGAAGACAAAGATGATATTTGGTGATAACATAAACATCTCTGTAGAAAATTCTAAGAAAAGGCATATGGAATATTCAAATGAATGAGACTTGAGAAAGTTAGTGTATGGAAGGACACTATAACAAAATCAAAAGCCTTGCCAGACAAAAGCAATATCTAATTAGAACATGTAATAAAATCACTCCATTCACAATAGCAACAGAATCAAAAAATTACCTAATGGAGACAACCACAAAAGTTTACGGATTCGTTTAGGTAAAAGAAGTCTTAGATAAATAGAGCAGTATACCATATTCTCAGATAGGGAAGCAGCACATGCTATTCTTCATTAGGGAAGTAAATATTGAAAGATGTCAACTCTCATTAAATTGTTTACAGATTTACATTACCTGTAGCTGACAAAAGGAAAATAAAATTCAGACTGTTGCCTCTGCTTTCAAAATCAAGCCTGGAAAAGGAAAGAAAGGAGAATGAAATATATATATATATATATCTCAACAATAAAATCTAAGCAACAAAACATGAAAACCCCCTGGGGAAGACTGAATATTGGAGAGATACTTGTGTTTAGGGTAGAAAGCAAAGTGAAATTAGCAAGGTCCCTAAGCTGTAATAGAGGGTTGATGACAGGATAGGAAGGAGGAAAGATTTTAGATCGTTCTCTGCAAGCGTTGCAATGGCAATGCTTAGAGTTAGCAGGGAAGTGGAATCTCCCTGATAGTATTTAATCAGTGCACCAGGAGCCAAGAGGGGGACTTTCAAGCATGCAGACTGCGAGGTCCCTTCAATCCAAAACAGAAGAGAATCCAGTTCCAACCTACTTTTGTCCTTGGAGAACCCAGACAGAACAATGAGACTGAGCACACACCCCTTATTTCTACTCAGAGTTTCAGGAAGATTTGGGCTTTGGTCTGCACAGGGCAGACTTAGGTCAGCAGAGAGATGAGTCCTGGGCACTGCAAGCTGTCACACTGAGGATTCTGATGGAGAACACTAAGGAGACCCCAAACCCAGGAAAAGGACATCCTACAGAATCCAGCTCCCTACCTGCTGCCAGCCCTGAGAGGCCTTCGGACAGGGTGGCTGAGTGCAGTGTCCCCTGACTTCCAAGTTGTTGGTCCAAGAGGGGTAAGTGCCTTGATTGGGATGGCAAGGCTCAGGTCATGAGAAAGTCATTACATCTGCCAGGTGTCAAGGAGAGGACCTTGAGGAAACTCTAAGGGAATTCTCACCCTAGACAGAGGGGGCCTCCGTAGAAATCGCCCTGCTGTCAGCCCTGGCAAGCTCCTAGCAGGATTCTCAGTCACAGGTGCCATTGCCCATCATTTCCTCTTCGGGGATCACAAGGATATGGGAGACGTGGCCACTGGGAAGCATCCTCAGACCGGAATAAGGAAAGGCTCTGTCAAAGAAAAACTGCACCTATCACTATGAAACAGGCAAGCATGATTTTATAGCTACCCTGATAGGGAGAGAGTAGAACTCAACTCTAAGGAAGGAACACTCCTGGATAAGTTTTATGGTCAGGGTAAGGACAATGGAAAAACACCAGTAAGCCATCTGGCAAAAGGGGTGAGGGTGAGGTCAAGGGGAAATTGATAACTGGGAATAGCTAGGATCTAAAATTGTCCTTTTTACCTTTTTATTTTCTGGCTGACCAATGGTTGCAAAATTAATTTCAACATAGTTAAGGCGGGGGATGTAGCAGAGAGGGGTACACCAAGAGCAAGGCTTGAAAGTTGGTCAAGACAAAGATTGACAGTCTTAGGTTATAAGCCTTATTAGGAGCAAACATAAGGACATTGAGGAAGGCTGAGTTTCCCTCCAACCCAAACTTTGCCCACACTCTGCCCTTCCGGGGAAGGTCCTGGGATATAATATTTCCTGACTTCACCCTTGGGGTGTGAGGGAGGTGAGGCTTCATCTGGGGGGACATTCACAGAAGGAGGGGTTCCAAGCCCTTCAGGCATCTTGGTGAGAACCCTTTGGGGGGAGGGCTGAGAGGACCTCGCATCCAGACAGAGAAGAGGCGCCACTTAGAGTCATCTCTTCTCTCAGCACTGGGGGTCCAGGCTGGGGCTTTCTGGCAGAGGCACCCACATACACACACACATACGCACTTCCGTGTCAGGGCCTCATAGAGATGAGGGCCTTGGGCTGAAGAATGGGGAACCAGCTCTGTCAGGAATAAATATGCATACCTTGAGGAGAACTGATGTTCCCTCACACCTCTCTCTGCCCCTCCCCCTGCCAGAGCAGAGACCCTGCAGATTCCAGCTCCCTTCTCTCCTGTTGTCAGCCTGGGAGGTTCTGGGAAAAGTCCCCGAATGTGAAGGTTCCTGACTTCTGCCTTGGGGGCCTGACGGAGGTGAGGCTTCGTCTGAGGGGACTGACTCAAGTCAGCAGAGGGAGGGCCCCAGGGCTTTGAGAGATGATTGAAGGGGTCTTCCACCGGGACAGAGGGGACCTCAGAGAAACTGGCCTTTGTTGTCAGCCCCAGGAGGGCCCAGACAGGATCCCCAGATGTTGGGGTTCCTGTCTCAGTCTTGGGGTATGAGGAAGGTGAGGCTTTGTCTGAGGGAACAGATTCAGGTCAGTAGAAGGAAGAGTCCCAGGCTCTGACAGGCATTGAGGTGAGGCCATAAGATAGATCTTATTGTACCCCCAGAGAGAAACCCATGGAAATCCACTTGTGCCTTCAGCCCTGGAAGGTCCTGCACAGGACTCTCAGTTAGAGTTGCCTTTCCCCCTCATTTCCCCTTCACTGATCTCATGCAGATAGGGGCCTTGAACCTAACGGTGTTCTCTGATTGGCAGAAAGGAGGCTGTCCCAGGCCATTAGAAATCATGAATACCTTGAGAGTGAATGAGGATACCCCCACCTCCCACAGTGGGAACTCCCCTGAAACTGCCCGGCCCATGCTGTCAGTTCTGGGAGGTACCACGCAAGGATGGACTGGAGTGGTGGGCCCTTCCTCCTGCCTCCGTTGTCTCAGGGTAGCAAGTTGCTTGGTCTGAAGGGCCTGCATCTCATTCTGAAGGAGGAGGCCCAGTAGTACCAGGAGTCAGTGGGTTATGGGTCTTCCCATCACAGGTGGAAGACCCTCCTGCTATCCTTCCCCTTCTTAGTCTGGAGAAGCACTGGGCAGGAGGCCTGACATGGTATATCCTGATTTATGCTTTAGGAGACTGGGGGAGATGAGGTTTTGTTGAATGAGCCCATCTTCATGTCAGCCCTTTAAGGGACACATAGAAAACTGCCCATGCTGTCAGCTCTGAAAACCCCAGGCAAGATTGTTGGTGAAAGGCACCCTATCTGTGCTGGTTTGATAGGATGTATGTCCCCCAGAAAAGCCATGTTTTAATCTAAATCCCATTTTGTAAAGGCAGAATAATCCCTATCCAATGCTGTATGTTTGAAACTGTAATCGGATCATCTCCCTGGAGATGTGATTTAATCAAGAGTGGTTGTTAAGCTGGATTAAGTGACAACATGTCTCCACCCTTTTGGGTGGGTCTTTATAAGTTTCTAGAGTCCTATAAAAGAAGAAACATTTTGGAGAATGAAGGAAATTCAGAGAGAGCAGAGCAGAATGACATAGGCACAAGAAGCAGAGTCCACCAGCCAGTGACCTTTGGAGATGAAGAAAGAAAATGCCTCCCAGGGTGTTTCATGAAACAAGAAAGCCAGGAGAAGAAGCTAGCAGATGATGCCATGCTTGCCATGTGCCCTTCCAGATGAGAGAGGAACCCTGATTGTGTTTACCATGTGCCTTTCCAAATGAGACAGAAACTGTGACTGTGTTGGCCCTGTGCCTTTCCACTTGAGAGAGAAACCCTGAACTTCATTGGCCTTCTTGAACCAAGGTATCTTTCCCTGGATGCCTTAGATTGGACATTTCTATAGACTTGTTTAATTGGGACATTTTCTTGGCCTTAGAACTGTAAACTATTAACTTATTAAATTCTCCTTTTAAAAGCCATTCCGTTTCTGGTATATTGCATTCTGGCAACTAACAAACTAGAACACGTCCTTTTCTTGCTCCTCTTGTTAGTACTGGGAAACCTCATGTATGGGTAGCCTGGGGGGCATATAAGGGAAGTGAGGGCCTTGTTCTGAACTCTCAGTCCTAGATCATTAGAGGATTCCAAGGTCCTCCCAGATGACAGGGAAAGGACATTGTGGGAATGTTGAAAGGATCTCTTATCTCAGGTAGAAAGGTCATCAGTCTTGCCCTTAGGTTATATTGATCCCCAATCCAAATGGACCCTAACCTCAAGTGTCAACCCTAGGACTTGCCAAGTGAGAGAATAGTTCCAAGCACTGCCAAGGGTCAATGTGAGGACACTGAGAAATAGGGTATTGGGAGGTTCTTAGTAAGGTGATGTCCTTGGCCTAAAGAGCTGATAGTAGGTCATCAAGAGGGTGAAGTCCAAGATTTGGCCAGGAGTTAGGGTAAGGACCCTTGCTGAGGACTAAAGCCATATCCCGTACCCCAGAAAAGAAGGGACACAACAGAGTTTAGCTGGTTCTTCTTCTTAGCCCTGGGAGGACCCAGGCAGGGTTGGCCAATTGTGACATGCCCTTACTTCCCACATAGATGGGGTAGAGGCTGTGACTCACAAGGAGAAGATGTGTGTCTCAAGGAGGTTAGAGCTTGGTCTGAGGGAGTCACATCAGGTTAATAGAGCAAAGAGTACCAGACTCTGCCAAGCATCATTGTAAGGTCTTAGGGGACCCCCCTCCCAATTCAAATACACATGGCCCCTTCACAGAGTTCAGAGAGCCTTTGATTTCAGCTTTGGGAGGCCCTGGGCACATTGGCAGGATGTGGTATCCCTTCACTCCCTCTTCACTGATCTTAAGAATGTCAGCTCTTTTTCCAAGGGTTTTGCCTCAGGTCAGCAGAGGGGTGGGGCTCAGAACCTGCAAAGGGAAAGGTAAAGACACTGAGTGAGGACTGAAGGGACCATCCACCCCAGAACAGTACGGACTTCACAGAGTTTGCTCCTGCCACTCATGTCAGTACTGGGCGATCCAGGAATGGGTTTACAGTGTGCAGCATGAAGTGCCCCTCAATTCCTCATTTAGGAGCTCAAGGAACTGGAAGAAGATAGCCTTGATCTGTAGCATTCATCCTTAGGTCAGCAGAGTGGAGGAGGCTAAGGCACTGCCAGGAGTCAAGGTGAGGGCCCTGAATGTCTTCCACAGCCAACACCTACCCCAGAATACGGGGGGGCCCACAGAACCCAATCCCCACTCATCCTACTGTCAGCCCTGTAAGCCATGGGATATGCCACAGGCTGAACTCTCAAGAGCCCTCTCACTTCTTCTTTCTGATTCTTAGGTACAGGCCAACCAGGTACACAGGAGACCTATAAGGCCCTCGAGCATCACCTAAAGAAAAGACCTGTAAGTCAGCCTTTGTCAGAACTGCCAAGGTTGAGTTGATCTACTCACACTGCTCACATATTCTCTCTCTCTCAGACCTGTAGGTCCCCATCTCCCACCCTCCAAAGCGTCCACACTACATGTTTGAAAAAGGCTTACAGATCCAAATTGAGGTATAAGACTTGATGGGTGCACAGGATCTGGCAGCTGAGGAGGAGGAGGGCTCCTCCTCTCCTGCTTCCTCCTTTCACTTCTCCTTTATGTCCTCCTCCTCCTCCTCTCCCTCCTCTTTGATTCCAGACACCCCTAAGGAAATGGAGGAGCCAGCTGCTGTGATACCGAGTACTCCCCAGAGTCTTCAGACAACCTCCTTCTTCCCCTCTTCCTTCTTCTCCAACACTTTATTGAGCATATCAGATGAGAGCTTAAGAAGTGAAGAAGCAGCATATGCTGCATCATCAACCAAAGACCCTCTAGCTGAGGAAGTGACTGATTTGGTGAAGTTCCTCCTCATCAAGTATGACTGAAGTTGCCTGTCACAAAGGAAGAAATGCTGAAGTTTGTCCTCCAAAAGTACAAGAACCAATTCCCTATGATCTTCAAGAAAGCTTCTAAGTGCATGGAGGTAGCCTATGGCTTTGACATGAAGGGATTAGACCCTACCATCCACTCCTACATCCTCATCAACTCACTGGACCTCACCTACAATGAGATGCTGAATGGCCTCCTTATAATTATCCTGGGTGTGATCTTCATGGAGGGCAATTGTGCCCCTGAGGAGGAGGTCTGGGATTTACTGAATATGATAAGGGTGTATGCAAGGAGGGAACATTTCATCTTTTGAGAGCCCAGGAAACTCTTCACCAGAGATTTGGTGCAGGAAAAATGCCTGGAATACCAGCAGACGCCTGGCAGTGATCCTCCTCGCTATGAGTTCCTGTGGGGCCCCAGGGCCCACACAGAAACCAACAAGATGAAGGTCCTGGGGTTTTTCACCAAGGTCAGTGGGACTCACCCCAGTATATTCTCTGCCTGGTATAAAGAGGCTTTGAAAGATGTGGAAGAGAGAGCACAGGCTAGAATTGCCCCCGCAGTCAGTACTGCTGCTATGTTTGTTGCTCCGTGTTGGCCAGCAGCTTCTCTGGG
Organism: Myrmecophaga tridactyla; assembly: GCA_004026745.1. Taxonomy (NCBI): domain Eukaryota; kingdom Metazoa; phylum Chordata; class Mammalia; order Pilosa; family Myrmecophagidae; genus Myrmecophaga; species Myrmecophaga tridactyla. The sequence goes on along the minus strand of PVIY010011080.1, from coordinate 43,862 downwards.
CACAAGTAAAGACTAAGGCATATTCTTCACTCTATTTTTGAAGAAGGCAGTCATCTTTCTAAGGAGGGTCAAGGCAGGGCCTGGGGAACACAGTGTATAACACTGAATTTTCCTCTTCTCTATAGGTGACTTGAAGGTTTATCTATTTTATTTTTTTTGGTATTTTTCGAATGTTCCTTTTAATAGAAGGTTCATTATCTTGAGACTCAAAATTTATATCAGATTTTAGTTGCATATTTATTGATGTATATCAAGTTTAATAGTTTTGCCAGTTTGTAAAGATGGACATTGGAAACCTTCCATCTTATTTTGAGATCTGAAACAAGATAAGATCGCATTGGAATAGGAATATCCTTGGAAATGTGATAGTCCCCAGCAGTACAAGAAATTGGGGCAAAATATTTTTAATGGCTAACTTTTGAGTTTTCATATTCCTTTGTGTCTGTTTTTCTCTAAAATTAAATATACATAACCTGGCATTGCTTGACTTATTCAAGAATGTAGGTGAAGTGAAATATTAATAAATTAAAGCCCCTGATCACTGGCTTATTTATTCCCTAGACCTTAATTGAACATTTGCTCCTTGGAAAACACTGTTTTGTTTTGTTTTGGTTTTTTGAGGGACTGGGTATAGAAACAGTACAAGCAGGACACACCCCCTTGCCCATAGCATGGTAGAGTCTAGGAAAAGCAATCAGATAAGGAAGGTGGTGAGATTTCCTTTAAGACACAAAAAACAAGTAGAATGAAGGACTGAGGAGATGGCAGCTCCAAGTGAGAGCAGTCAAGTGTAAATGTCCTGAGCCAAGGTGGTTTGCAGTTTTGGGAAACCGTAGTTCCTTCATTGGGAGTTACTTTGAACTTAAGTGGCATGGGCCACTCTCAGGTGGTGTGACCTAGAGGTGAGAGAACAACTTGGAGTGAAAAACCACTCTTAGCAGTCACATACTTTCAGCTCATAGCTAAGCCAGAGAGAAATCTCCACCTATGGTAGATATGGAAGATGCCCTGCACTTTTGTCCCAGGGAAGTTGACAGTACAGGAATTAAGTATTTTATACACATCATCTGCAAGTTTTTCCTAAGAAATAATGGTGATAGTCTCTTGAAATGACACCCAAGCCACTAGGCCGACGGGCTTTTCCCTGGCCTGGGAAAGCCAGAGTACATTCCATTAAAAAGCCATTTTAATAACTCTCAGAAGGAGTAGATTGTTGTTGGACATGAAATGAATGGAAATAGTGGTTTGAATGGAAGAGCAGCTGGGAAGGAGGGAAGCAGTTGGTTCTTGACTCAAGTTCTAGGAGCTTTGTTTTGTAGCCAGGCAAGGAGGACTCCCCCACACTCAATAAGTCGTTTAAGAGGATATAATATATAATATATCATCTGAGATGTCCTGGATAAAAAATACTAAAAATGTCCAGAGGAGAGAGAGTGGTGGTGTGTGTGTGTGTGTGGTGGTGGGGGGGGGAGTTGCGGGTATGGGTAGAATCAAAATAATGTTAGAAACAACTGCCAATCATTAAAATCCTTTGCATATTCAGGCAGTGTATCAAGTGTTTTACATGCATAATATATATTCCAGCAATCCTACAAGACAAGGTCTATTAAACCCATTTCACAGATGAAGAATCTAAAGCTCATAACACTTAGAAATTTGTCCAAGATCATGGTGATGGTGACAGAGCTGAGACTAGCTTCCTGGTTTGAGTTCAACTAAAGTTCATGCTGTTCACAATCCTCCTAGCCTGAGGCAGACCTTCTGTTTCTTAATTTCACTTCTCACTATTCCATTATGTGGCCACCCTGTAGCCAGGGTATTAGAAGATGGCCTAAAGAAGGAATGTGAAAATGAGAATAAAACACAATTTTTGGATTGTCTGTGGACTTTATTTTCTTAGGGTCCTTCTCAGAGACCCATGGTTCCTTGGGAAGCGAATTTGCCCATGAGTAGGCATTTTTATCCACTTCCAGCACTTTCCTGCATAACAGTGCCCTTCTTCTGGTTTTCCCCAGAGTGCCCTCCTGTCCAATTCTGGAATGTGCCTTCCTCCTCTGTGTCCTGCTCCCAGAGGAAGAGCCCAGAATCACCTGCACTCCCCCTGGAATAGACCATAACTTCATTCTACAGAAGACACTTGGCTGTCTCATGTCTCACACTGAAACTTTTCTGGTAGCAACAGACCCTTTAAAGTAAAAGTTCAAATCATACAACGGCATTTAGGCACCTGCTCACTCCACCCCTGGGCATCTTCAACACATGCTTAAAGTGTGTTCCAAATAAGATGGTGTTTTGGTTTGTTAATGCTGCCAGAATGCAATATAACTGAAATAGAATGGCTTTTATTAAGGGGATTTATTAACTTACAAGGTTACACTTCTAAAACCTTAAAAAATGTCCAAACAAAGGCATCCAGAGAATGATACCTTGACTCACAAGAAACGGTGATGCCTATCCCTTGGGAAGGCATGTGACTGGTGGCTACTGGTCCTTGTTCCTGGTTTCGTTGCTTCCAACTTCTGATTCTGATGGTTTCCTCTCTAAGCATCTGTGGGTCCACATTTAGCTGCTCTGGGGCAAAACTCTAGGTTCCATCTCTTACCTTAGCATTTCCCAGGCCTGGAGATTTCTTCTGTTCAGATACTGGCTATTTCTGTGAGTCCTTGCTTAGCACCCAGGCTACTTCTGTCTTGATTTCCAAACGTCTGTATCTATGTTGACTGTGCTTTCTCCAAAACATTTCCCCATTTAAAGGACTCCAGTAAACTAATCAAGACCCAGCTTGAAAAAGAAGAGTCAAATCTCCAGTTAATCAAAAAGTCATACCCACAACTTGGTGTGTCACATCTCCATGAAACAACCTAATCAAAAGTTTCCACACTACAATAAAGAATCATAATTATAGAGCATGGCTGTCTCCACAAGATTGGATCAGGATTGAAAGAATATGACTTTTCTGGGGTATACAACAGTTTCAAACCAGAATAGATGGTGAGTAGAATCTGATCTGTCAAATGCACTACAGGCTTTTGGGATGTAACCCTGAAGTTAGAGAGAGGTTTTTGAAAATACCCTGATATTTGCAGTAAGATTTTAATAGACTGACTTCTTTAAAACTAGTCATTGAACATATACCCAGATTGAATAAGCTAGGTAGTCTAAAGCCTTCCTTTAGAAGGGATAGATGAGGAAAGATCATAGAAATCGCTGTATAAGTAAACATCTATAGAAGCTGAATTCCTAAAATCCCTCAAGTCCTCCTAGGAGGTGAATACAGATTCCTTGGAAGATATACTAATGTATTAAAATAATAATAATTTACTTCCACTGTCTATTGTCTATGAACCTGCCCCGCAGGAAAATGCTGGTTTTCTGAAAAAGGAACCTGTACAGGTGAGCAGGTATATTCTGTCATGTGGAGGGTAGTGGAGACTCACAAGTTAAGATTTTGACCACATATTAAAAGGAAAAATATTCTTCCACCTTCTGAGATTATAGAATTTATTGCAAAGACAGTGCAGAAAAATGCTATTGTATGAAGCAAGATTTACTCTCCCTGCTAAGATTTACAGGGGTCCTTGAATATTAGACATTACACTGTATTTGGAATCATTTGCTGCATAGTAGGCACTTGAAAATTTTGGAGAATTTCAAGGCAAATTTGGCCTTATCAATAACTTCTCCAAGAATGAAGAAGGTTTTTGTTATAACCCATTATTATAGTTACTCTTTATTCAGCATCTACTATGTAAAGTGTATGGAAGAGAATCTAAATTCTCACCCATATCTTGTCTTCCTCTCCTTCCTGGCCACAAGGGAAGACTATATTGCCAGTCCACTTGTACTTAGGAAGGAGCTAGAATGCCATTCTGAATGCCATTCTCATACTTTCTCTTCCATTCAGCAGTAGACATAGCATCCTCATATTAAGATAGTGAAATTACAAAATGGAATCAGCCTGGATCCTTGGGCCACCTATTAGTGGAGATACCCAGCCAAACCTCATCAGAATTTATGCGCATGCAAAATAAACTTTTGTTGTGCTAAGCTAGTCAAATTTCAGGTTTTGTCTGTTCCCACAGCTGGCAGTTACTTTAATTGACTGATACATTGATACTATTTTTGTTGTTAGATGTATTAAACATTTTAATTAGAAAGTAATGGCGCGTATATTCTTAGCGCAAAAAAAATTCTAACATTACAGATAAATAAAAATTCTACCCTTTAGAACGTTCCTCCAAAACTCATCTCTCTCTTCAGAGTTAACCACAATTTGCAATCTGTTGTGTTTTATTTTAAAGATGATTCTATTTAGCCTTTTCCATAGGTATATCTATAAAAATATAATGGGCCATGATATACGCATAGATCTCTCACTTGCCTTTGCCACTTAATAAATTGTTTGCAGGATCTTGCCATTATAACTGATACATATCTATCACATTTTTGTAACTCCTGACTAGAATTCTAAAGTATGTATGTGCCATAATCACTTAAACTGTTCTCCCTGTAATGAATACAGAATTTGTTTCCCATCTGTTGCTATGAATAATAGAACTGAAATTAACAATTTGAACTTAATATCTTGGAGAAATGTGCATAATTTTGAAGGAAAGATATGTTAATGTGGAAATTGGATTAGTGGACAGGATGTGGAGATATATATATGTATTTTATAAATATTGCTGAAATTTTATTGCAAAAATACTGAACCAATTAATTCTTTCACAATTGAATCTGTGTGAATATTCTACATTTTCACAAACATTTTGCTAAAATTTAGAATATTTTAAATTTTAGTCAAAATTATGGGTGAAAAAGGTGTATCTCACTGTTAGCTTACTTATTTCCCTGTTTTCTAATTAGGTTATGCAGAAATTTAACTTAATCCCTCAGCCATATAAAGCTGGATTTATGCAGTGTTGCCCTGAGTAACAGGATTCCTCTGGATGGGAATTAAAATTCTGAAATGTCAACCAGATTTCTACTTCAAGATTTCTACTTTATGGTATTACCAAGAGCCAGGTAACAGGGTCAGATGGACACCCACAGCTAATGAGTGGCACTAGGAGGATCTAGGCAAGAGCAATTGCCAGAGTCCATGAGATACCCCATGAAAGAAAGATGCAAAACTGAGTCAAGGGAGTCCAAGGCAGCCTGCCACCTAGAGCTCTGAATCCACACTTCATCATAACGTCAAGAATGAACCAAAGGGAGAAAAGTTGAAGAATACAAGGGCAGAGGGTTGGTACAAGATAACTTGCATGAATGCGCTTGGGAAAATTCTGAATCATTATTTTCAGCCAGAAGTTACAGGGTAGTCTGATTAGGCATATTTGTATGAATGGAGCTGCAGCATGTCAAACTCTCCACCCTACCTTAGAATTCATCCAACCTACTGGCAGGAAGAGTATAGCTGGCTTCCCTGCCTCATTCTGGGTGAGCCACCTCTCTTGACTAGTCTAGTGGTCCAGTGCATGTGTGCCAGTGTCTCATAATTGTGTGCCTGCTGGAAGTTGGTATTTCTCCCTGGAGTACATTGAATACCCTCCATAGAGGTCAGGGCTATGTGAGTGGATTGGTGACTGTTGACTGACAATGGAGACAAGCCAGTAACCCAAATAAGCAGTGAATGGAAAGAAGTGTGCAGCTACAAGGAGGACAAAATTGGAGAGGGAATGCCCTGGGACTAATGGCTTCAGCTATTCTGCAGATAGAGGGTTGGGGGCGGGTATCTCGAAAAATGAGCAAGATGTGGTCCTCAGCTAAGGCTGCCTCATACCCTCCTGGCATACAAGAGTGTGGGTGTCCCATGTTAAGATTTCTGGCCATGTTGCCAACAGTTACTATCTGGGATATCAGGATGACCCAAGGTACAGATATTTACAGGGTGGTTGGAAAACCCGTGGAAATTGTACACTTCCTTGTTAAACTGATGGGGCTGTATGTGGTCCAATGCAGGACCCATCATATACCATCTAGTTGTCAGTATCCCCAGCTCCAAGACAATGTTTGGACCTGAGAAGAAAAATGTCCCTAATGACACTCTAAGTGATAGTTTCCCTGGAAATTTAGGAGTTAAGTGGGTTGTTGAACCACCTTGGGTTTCTTCCATGAAAGCACAAGGCCCAGGCAGTGTCAGGCTCCACATTTTGAAACAGCAAATGTGACACTCTTGTACTTTTACTCTTCCCTTCTTTCACTCATTTGTTCATTCTTTCAGCCAACATTTATTGGACATTTTGTGAGGAAAAGCCAAAGTAAGCAAAATAAAATAAAAGGATAAGGGATTCAGTTCCTGTTGTGGGTAGAAGGTGAGGAAGAGACAAACTTGAGGGGGATTTAGGTGTTATGAATTGCAAATTGGGGGGAATTATTGTGAGTTCTGAAAGTTGGACTAAGTATATGCTGTTCCTCTTAGCTGAGGTTGAGGATAAAAGGAGGAGAGATAGTGGTGATGTGAGTTAGGAATAGAGAAGAGAAAGGGAGGTGTGGATGAGATCAGTGTGAGTCATGTAATGGTGACGTTCTATGAGTTGCCCAGGTGGAGCTGTGCAGTGGGCAGTAGGAAACCTGTGTCTGAACTATCAGGAGAGAGGCCTGGGCTGGAGATTAATTACGTTAGGCTGAATCAATAAAGGCTATCCAAGTCCATAAGTTTACGTTAATTCAAGTGTTTCTATAGATAGCAGTCTACATGCTTTCCCTCTTCTACAAATACAGTTGTCAAACAAAGCTTAATTAGTCCAGTAAAGATTAAAGATAGAAATTACTCACCTAGAAATCTACCAATCAAGGAAAGTTTTCCTGTGTTTCTTTAAATATATATACATGCCTCTATCCATGCCTGTATAGTTGTGGTTCATTTTCTATGAACAGATACATATTGTGAGTTTACAATCTAGTTTCTACTACCTCAAATTACTTTTAGGATTATACTTTTGGCATCCTTTGTCAAAAGCTGAGCTTACACCCACCAATAACTTGAAATTTCTCTTCTCTAATCTAGTATTTCTGGTTTAGGCAGCTGAATGTTCTGCAGTAACTAAAGTTTCTCATGATAAACAGAGCAAGGGCCTAGGAGACAAACTTAGGTCCATGAACCTGTAGGCTGAGTCTCCATCATGCATCCTGTATCTACCTGGTGAGCAGTGGTTGCCAAATTTTTAGATATGTAACCTCTTATTCTAACTTCTGTCTTCTACAGAAATCCAATCCATGAACATAGGAAGGCAGAGCAGTCTGGTTGAAGTGAGCATTGCAAACTGAGAGTCTTGCCCCTCAGCACCCTTTAATTACTGTCAAGGCAGTTGGTCCTGACACCCAAGCACAAGAACTCTAGAGTCCCCCATAAGCACCATTAAGAAAGCTTTCTGCCTGAAGACTTTTCCTCAAATATGGACTTCACCATGCTCCTTGCACAAGCATTTATCTATCTGTGTGGATGTCAATCTGTACAATGCACTGAATCCTAGATTTATTACCAGGCTTTCCTGCCAATAACCTGATTATGTGTTCTGTTATTTTTCCCTTACTGTAAACTCCTATATCATATATCCCTATCTCTATATGTATAGTTTCCCATATATTAAGTTGTGTCCAAAAGCAATTGCTTCTCAGTCACCTTTTTTTGTTTGTTTGTTTGTTTTTGATTTCTCACACTGGCATCAGAAATTTAAGCTTCTTTAAAAAAAAAACAGTTTGGCTCCATTAATTTTGTTATTTTAGTTTCAATCCCATCGATTTCTACTCTTACTTATATCATGCCCATCCTGCTCAGCTTGGGTTTACTTTTCTTCTTATAACTTTTTTAGGCTGGAAGCTTAGGTTATTAATTTGAGCCCTTTTTTTCTTTTTAATGTAAGCATTTAATCACGTAAATTTCCCTCTGAGCAATGCTTTAGTTGAATTTCACAAATTCTGTTATATTGTATTGCCATTTTCATTCAGTTTGAAATATTTATTAATTTGCCTTAATAATTTCTTTTGAAACATAGATTAGTAAAATACGTTATTTAATTCCAAATATTTGGGACTATATAGATATCTCTTTCATTACATATACTTTAGTTTAATTCCACTGTGGGTATAGAATATACTTTATATAATTTCAATTATGTTAAAAATATTAAGAGTTTTATTATGATTTATCTTGGTGAATATTCCATGTGCAATTTAAAATAATATACATTCTGCTGTTGTTGTATTAAATATTCTGAAAATGCCAATTAAATCAAGTTGATAGAGTCATTTAGTTCTGTCTGTATCCTTGCAGAACTTCTACTTTTTTGATAATTTACTCAGAAAGGAGTGTTCACCTCCCCATATATAATTGTAGTTTTGACTATCTCTCCTATCAGTTTTATGGGTTTTATTTCACATATTTTTGAGCTCAGCATTTGAGTTCATACATATTTAGGATTGTTATGACTTCTTGGTGAATTGTTTCTTTTACCCCTCTTTAGCCATGGTAATGTTCCTTCTTAAGAAGTCATTTTTATGATATTATAATTACTCCAGCTTTATTTTTTAATTTTATGGTTTTATATTAACACATACTAAAACCGTTTTTTTATCTCTTGGTGTACAATTCTAGGCATTTAAAACCATACATAAATTAATGTAACTACCACTACAATCAGGATATAGAACAGTTCCCTTACCCTATCCCCACAAAAGGACTCCATATGCTATTCATTTATTGTCATATCTTTTCCCCCACACCTAACCCTGACAACCACTCATCCAATCTCCTTCACTACAGCTTTGTCTTTTTAAGAATGCCTTGTATAAATGGAGTAACAACATATGCATCTTGTTGAGATTGGTTTCTTTCACTCAGCAAAATGCCTTTGAAATTCATCAAAGTTGTGTATAGCAACTTCAATCCGTTTTATTGCTGAGTGATATTCTACTGTATGGATGCACCACAGTTTGTTTATCCATTTATCCACAGGAGGATATTGGGTTGTTTCCAGGTTTTGACAAATATAAGCATTAATTTATAAGTTTTGCAGGAATGTAATTTTCTTTTTCTCCCAGGAAAGGAATTGCTAAGCCACATGGTAAGCGCATGCTTATAAGAAATTACCAAATTATTCCCCACTGTGGCTGTACAATTTTGCATTCACACCAGCAATTCATGAGAGTTTTAAGTTGTTCGTCATCCTTGCTGAGGTATATGCTTTAAGACTTTACCCATTCTCAAATCTATGTTGTAGTATCTTGCATTTTTAATTTGCATTTTTCTAATGGCTAATGATATGGCATAATTTTTCATGTGCTTATTTGTCATCTATATATCAACTTTGGTGAAGTGTCTATTGATGTTTTGTACCCGTTTAAAAAATCTGGTACTTTTTCTAATTTTGAGTTTTGAGAGTCCTTTATATATATTCTGGATATAATATACATATATAGGATTTGCAAGTATTTTCTTCCAATCCATAGCTTGACATTTTATTCTCTTAATGGTATTTCTTAAAGCAAAAGCTTTTAATAGTGAGGAAATGAAATATATCATTTTTTCTTTTATGAATCATGCTCTAAGTGCCATATATAATACATCTTTGCTTAACTGCAGGCCATATGTTATCCTGTGTTTCCTTGTAAAGGCTTTATAGGTTTTCTTTTACAATTTTGATCTAGGATCCAAAATTATTTAGTGAAAAAGACAAAATTTCTCAATTGAATAGTCTTTGGACCTTTGTAAAAAGTCCCTGGGCCATATTTGAGTGGCTCTATTTTTGGGCTTTCTATTATGTTCCATTGATCTGTATTTATATTTCTTCAATTTCCTTTGTCCTTCTATAAACTTCTTAAATCAGTTTGTGTATATCTACAGAATTCCTGCCGTGATTTTTATTGTCTACAGATTTTTTACATCTGTAGTTAAATTTGGCAAAAAAAAAATGACATATTCATTCTTGAATATTCCAGTGTATGAACATAGCATTGGAATATGGTATTCCAATTTGTATGCCTTTTATTAATTTATTTTGCCTTATTCCAATCATAAGAAGTTCAATACAATGGTGACTAGGAGTAGTGATAATAGACATGTTACCTTGTTTTTGATCTTATAAGGAAAGTATTATCTTTCACTATAAAATTTGATATAAGATGTGGGTTTTTGGAGATGCTTATTATCAGATTAAGTCCCTTTTTATTTCTCATTTTCTGAGAGTTTTTACCATGAATGGATGTTGAATTTCGTCAAATAATTTTTTTTCTTCAATTGAGATAATGATAAAATTATTTGTCTTTTTATATGGTGGAGTATATTGATTGATTATCAAATATAGAACCAGTCTGGCATTTCTCAGATATACCCCACTTGCTCATAGGGTATTATATATTATTTTTCTATATTACTGTATTGTATTTGACAATATTTTGTTGGGTATCATGCTTCTATGATCACGGGTTTATTAGTCTGTAGTTGTCATTTTAAATTTTTATTTTGTTCTGTTATTCCTGGTTTTAACATTGGGGTAATGCTAACCACATAAAATGAATTGGGAAATGCTCCCTCCTCTTTATATTTCTGGAAGAGATTGTGTAAATTGCTGTTAATTCTTCTTTAAATGATTGGGAGAATTCTCAAGTGCACCTATCTGGCTCTAGAAATTTCTTTTCTCAAAAGTTTTCAATGATGAAATGAATTTATTCAATATATATAGTACTATTCAGGTTATCAATATCATCCTGTGTGAGACATTGTTCAATTTCATCTAAATTCTTTAATTTATGTGCATAGATTTGTTCTACATATTTCCTTTCGTCCTTTCAATGTTTACAATGTTTGTAGTGATAGCCTTAGTTTCGTTCCTGATGTTGTTTTTGTGTCTCTTTATTTGCTTTGTCTGCCTGGCTAAAGTTTTATCAATGTTAATGGTCATTTCCTTTAAAAGTTATAATTTTCATTAATTAATGCTCTTATAACTTTTTTCCTTTTTGTTGCATGCTTTGTTGGCATTCTAATTCTTTTTCTTGCTAATTAAGGTAGAAGCTCAGATTATTGATTTGGAAACTCTTCTTTCTTAATTCAAGCATTAAATGTTATAACTTACCCTCTAAACACTGCTTTAGCTGCATACTACAAGTTGTAATATATTTTCATTTTAACTCATTTAAATGAATTTGTAAAATTCCCTTGAGAATTTCTGTTTGATCCATGGATTATGTTAGATAGCGTTGTTTAATTTCAAAGAGCTTTGAGGTTTACCTGTTGCTCTTTTTTGTTTTTTTATTTCTACTTTGATACTATTATGGTCAGAGAACATTCTCTATTTTCAAAAATGTATTGATGTTTGTTTTACAACCAGTACATAGTCTATCTTGGTTAACATTACATGTTTTCTTGAAAGAAATACTTATTTTGCTATTAGTGATAAAGTAACATCTGGATCTAGTTTTCTGAACTACCCAGGGTCTGAGTACCACCGGGGTGATGGTTTATTCTTATTTAAGCTCACCCAGCTTTTGGTACCCTGAATAAGTTAATATTTCCTCATGAGCATCTCATATAGAACCTAAGACATCCTAAAACACTTGATAGAATTGTTTTCTCATGTTCCCTTTTCGAAGACATCTCCCTGCACTCTTTAGCCCTTAGAGGAATCCATTATGGTCATCTATCTAGAAGGTGAGACCTCCCTTATTATGATGTGAACATCCCTTGAATAGGTCTGCTATGGTTGCCAGGTTGTGGGAAGATAGAAAGAAACATAGCAAAGGGGAATCTTCTCACGCTTTCAGACAAAAGTTACTGTTAGAGGGAAGGATTCACATCCTTCAGAGTTTTAGATGCCTGCCCAGCTGTGGCTGATCCTGCCAACATTGCATTACAGCTTTAGAGTGGAGCTTGTCTGAGGTAACACCAAAATAAAAAAATAAAAGGATTTCCTTCAATCTCTGTGTCTTTTAGGGTTCCTCCTTGAAATGGAAAAAGAGGTCTTTCCTTAGAGCTCTTTCAGTCCCTAGTTCCTGTGCAATTCTCAAATCTGTGCTCCCTTTAAGTCCAGGCTAGGAGATATAAGAGGAAAAATTAGCACAGAAAAATTCCCATCATATTGATCTATCTTCCTTTGAATTATGTTTATTTCCTGATTATGTATTTATAATTATTAAATTAAAAAATAATTTCTTTATTTTACATGAATTTTTATTTAAAATAGTTTTAGATTTACAGAAAATTTGTGAAGATAGTGCATAAATTTCCAATATAACCCACAACCAGTCTCCCAAATTATTATACCCTTATATTAGTACTTTTATCACAATTAATAAACCACTATTAATACATTGCTATTAAATAAAGTCCATATAGTATTCATATTTCCTCAGTTTTTAAAGTAATGTTCTTTTTCTGTTTCAGGATTTCCAATAAAATACCGCTTTTTTTATATTTAGTATTCATGTCTCCTTAGGCTCCCCTGGGCTGTGACAATGAGGAATTGTGCTTCCACTTTTTGAGGGTACAGTTATCTACATAAGTGATTTAGAATTATTCTGCCCTGAGAAATTTTTTTATTCTTCGTTTGCTTATTTATTTGATTATTTTTACCTGCATGATCTTAAGTATATTTGTTTTATGTTTTGGTTTATAATCTAATACTCTTTTACATATTTTCTTGCTCAAATTGTTCCACCTTTAGCCATAGGGAGCTCTTTCAGTTGGCTCCAGTATCCCAGTGACTAAGCCCCATCAAGGTATTCTTTTAATTTTTTGCACGTCCTACTTTCTGACAATACAAGGTAATCCAGATTCTTCTTGTGTATGACCTACCCAAGACCTAGAATCAAGGATCCCTGGTTCTGTCTATTGGACAATGACATCAGAAACCAGTGCTGGGTGTGTTCATTGTTAGAGGGTTTCATTGCTCTTAAGCCCTCTCAGCTGAAAGAGCAAGGAAATAAATTTTTGAATACACTATTTACATTTTAGAATCCTCAGAAACTCCATGCTTTATTTATAAACATGTAGCTTATTTCCAAGTTAAGCCTATTCTAAATAATTCTACCAGAAGCATTCTTGTACATGTATTTTGGCAAATGCATATACCCATATCTTTTAAATGTATATGTAAGAGAGTGATTACTGTTATGTATATTTTACACATAATAGGTAGTGTTTCCCAAAGTGCTTATAATAACAGATTGATAACAGTAGTTTATGAAAATGTCTTTTGCTTTATTCCCTTGCTAATATTAGATATTGTTCATTTTAATGTGAATTTCTTGTGAAATGTGAAATGTAATATATATATAGAAAAAGGGTACACATTATGACTGTAAAATCTGATACATTTTCGCAATGTGAACAAAATGTTTTAATTAACACAAAGATCAAAATGTAGAATATAGTCAATACCCCAGAAGCCCTCTTTCTGTTCTTTCACAGTCATTAACCACCTAGCATTAACCACTATTTTATGCAAATCACAATAAATTAGTTATGTTTATTATTTTAAAAATAAGATTATTAAAGACTAATTTACTCAAAATATCATTCATCCATTTTATGTGTAAGTGTAGAAAATTTTTTTAAATCAACAAAGAAAACCGAGGCCCAGATGGCTTCACATGCAAAATTCTACCAAACATTTAAACATGAATTAATATCAGTTCTTCGCAAATCCTTTCAAAAATAGTAGAGTGAAACCTTACCAACTCATTCTATTAATCCAGTTTTATTCTGATACAAAAGCCAGACCCCAAAAATCATAAGACACAATCCCTATAGACTGATGACCCTTATAAAATAAGCACAAAAATCTTCAATGAAAAACGAACAAACCAAATCTAGTAATGTATGAAGGATTATACACTATGACCAAGTAAGATTTATACCATGAATAGAAGGTTGCTTTAATCTCTGAAATTTAATTAATGTAATACATTATATTTATAAAATCAAGTACATAATTTACAAGATGCTCCTAATAGATGTAGGAAAAGCATTTGATATAATCCAATAACTATTCATGATAAGGGCCCTCAACAAGGGAAAAAAGGTAAGATGGTGGCATAGTAAGGTGTGGAATTTAGCTTGTCCTCCAAGGCAGCTAGTAAATAGCCATAAACTCTATAGCACAACTGTTGAGGTGACTTCAGTGAATGGACACACATTGTACACCAGTCTGGAATGGGTGAGATGGCTGAGGGCCCACACAGAACTGTACTCTAACAAGCCATGGAGGCCAGCACTGCTCCCTCATGGGCACAGCAGGTTGGTTCTCCATGGGGAAAGGAAAGAGACTTTACTAGAAGAAAGGAATCAGCTCAACCAAGTTCCAATTGTAAAATTAATTAATAAATTTTGACTGTTGAAAACAGACTCTGAGCACAGATAAACCTGGAGTAAGCATTAAAGTAACCAGGAGTTTTCACCCCAACAGAGAGAGGCAGGCAAAACAAACAAACAACAGCAACAAAAAACAGAGGCTTTTTGAGTTGCACAGCACAAAATACTGGAAAAGGGCTGGGCCCCAAGGAAAGGGGTCACATAAAGCCATGTACTAACTCTGCCTCTTGCTTGACAAACCCGGGAGGCTAGGGTCCAGTTTGAAAAGGCCTTTTTCCCCCTCTTTTTTCTTTTAACTTCTTAACAGCCCTTAGATAGAACTGTGGGCATTCTAAGGCTTCAGCACTGCTCCAGGCAAGGGCAGAATTAAGGCATGTCTGACAGTCAGAGTAATTAGTTGGGTGAATGGGGTTAATTCCCTAAAGGGTGCATCTTTAAGTAGTTTCTACTTGCTGCAAGGAAAGGTAAGCTCAGTCAATCTCCAACTGTGGTTTTAACCTCAACAGAGAGGTGAAGGGGTGGACAGGACAAAAAAAATAAAAATGAAATAGAATAAAGAAGGAGGACGTTGAAGTCAGCCAAGCTCAGAATACCAGAAACTTGGAGGCCAGGTACTGACTATGAAAGAAGGATTTTATTTTATTTTAAACTATCCCAAGTAGCTCATTAGAGAAAGAACCAGGCATTCTCAATTGCCCGCAGGACCTAGGCAAGGGCTGAGTTATGACAAATCTGAGCAAAATACTAATGAGTCAATTAGGGGAGATAATTCCTTAAAAGACCTATCTTATCCCAAAAGAAGGGTGAAGTCTAGATCATCTGGTGGCCCTCCTTTAGAGGATTCAGGCCCAAGGCTCTGGAAAATGGGAGCAATCTAAGAACCTCTTCTACCTCAGCCTCTGCTTCAACCACGTCGATGGCAGGGAGAGGCTGCTGAGAATTAAAGGCACAGCATCAGTTTACACTGGTGGGAACCTGTGGGATGACAAGCACTACCTCCTAAGCAAGACAGAGAAAGCTAAGAATCTAGAGGTTTCATGGTAAAACTTGACAACATACTGGGTTGCACACTCAATGAAACTTGGCACTGATTGCACACTCCTCCTGAGAAGTGGGCCTGTCTAGTCTGGAAAAATCTAACTAGGGTTGATTATATCTAAGGAAACCCTCTTTAAAAAAGTTTCCATATAGACAGGGCAAAAATGCAAAAAACCAGACCTGTAAAATTCTGTTTAGTTAAACAGAAGCTATGCTAGGAGTTGAGAATAAGTTGAACTGGTTGCCAAAGAACAGATAGAGAAAAAAGTCAACTAACAAGAAAACCATAGGTAAGGGAGTGAAAATGGCCTCCAGAATAAATTAATTAAGGAAATCAAATGCCTAGATACCAGCAAAAAAACAATAAGCCATACTAGGAAAATTAAAGATATATCACAGTAAAAGGAACAAACCAACATTTCAAATGGATTTGAAACAACTAATTAAAGATGCTTAAATAAACAAGCAAAATTACAATAAAAATCAACCAACAAGTTGAGGGAAGATATGACAAAAAGATTAAGGATATAAAGAAGACACTGGCAAATATAAAGAAGAGCTCAAAAATTTGAAAAACCAAATGGTAGAACTTAAAGGAATGAAAGGCACAATAGAAGGGATGAAAGAAAAACAAAACAATGGAGACATCCAACAGCAGTTTTGAAGAGACAGAATAAAGGATTAGTGAACTAGAGAATAGGGCACAAATCCTATGCAAACACACACACAACAGCAAATAAAGAAAGAAAAGGAAAAATATGAATAGGGTCCCAAGGAATTGAACGAAAATATGAAGTGCATGAGTATACATGTTATGGGTGTCCCAGAATAAGAAGAGAAGGGAAAAGTGGCAGAAAGAATTATGGAGGTAAAAAACAATGAAAATTTTCCATCTCTTATGAAAGACATAAAATTATAAATCCAGGCAGCACAGCATATGCCAAACAGAATAGATCCAAATAGACAAACTGCAAGACACTTACCAATCAGATTTTCAAATATTAAGGACAAAGAACATCTTGAAAGCAGCAAGAGAAAAAGCAATCCATCACATACAAGGGAAGCTCAGTAAGACTATGTGTAGATTTCTCAGCAGAAACCATGGAGATGAGAAGAGAGAGGTATGATATATTTGAGATACTGAAAGAGACAAATTACCAACCAAGAATTCTATGTCCAGCATAACCATCCATCAATAATGAGGAGGCATTTAACTTTCAGGCAGGCAGTGAGAGAGTTTGTAATTAAGAGACTGGCTCTAAAAGAAATACTAAAGGTAACACTACAGACAAATTTTAACAGTCAAGAGAGAAAGGTCTAGAGAAGAGTACAGAAATGAGGACTATCAATAAAGATAAAAGAAAAAAAATAAGATATGACATATAAAATCCAAAAGGCAAAATGGAAGGAAAAAGCACTGCCTTTTTAGCAATAACACTAAATATTAACACATTAAACCCCACAATCAAAAGAAATAGACTGGCAGAATGGATTAAAAAGAGATCCCATTTATAAAAAGGCACACTTTACACACAAGACAAAACATACTGAAAGTAAAAGGTTGGAAAAAGATATTTCACACAAGCAACAATGAAAAAAGAGCAAGGGTAGCTGTACTAATTTCTGGCAGATTTGACTTCAGAGTTCAAAAAATTAAAAGAGCAAAGAAGGACACTATGTATTAATGAAAAGAATTCATCAAGATGATGTAACAATCATAAATATTTTTTCACTTAGTCAAATTACCCCAAAATGCATGAGGTAAATACTGACAACACTGAAAGGAGAAGCAGATACCTCTACAATAACAGTTGGAAACTTCAATTGCCTCCTCCCATCAATGGATAGACCATCTAGACAGGATCAACAAGGAAACAAAGATGTTGAGTCATATGATAAATGAACTAAACTTAGATATTTATACAACATTAGACACTACAACACTACAAAACACATTTTTCTCAAGTGCTCATGGATCATTCTCAAGGATAAACCATATGATGGGTCACAAAGCAAGTCTCCATAAATTAAAAAATATTGAAATTATACAAAACACTTTCTTGGATCGTAATGGAATGAATTTGGAAATCAATAACAAGCAGAGGGTCAGAATATTCACAAATATATGGAGATAAAATAATACACTTTTAAAGAACCAAGTGGGTCAAGGAAGAAATGATGAGAGAAATCAGTAAATATCTTGAGGCAAATGAAAACAAAAACACAACATATCCAAACTTATGAGATACAGCAAGGGTGGTGCTAAGAGGGAAATTTTGGCCTAAATGCCTATGTTAAAAAAGAAAAAAGAGCGAAAATCAAGGAATTAACTGTTCATCAGAAGCACCAGAGAAAAGCCCCAAACTAATCCAACTGCAAACAGAAGGAAAGAAGTAACAAAGATTAAAGCAGAAATAAATGAAATTGAGAATATAATAACAATCAAGAAAATCAATAAAAACCAAAAGTTGGTTCTTTGAGAAAATCAATAAAATTGATGGAGAGAATGCAAATAAATCAAATCGGAAATGGAAGAGGGGATATAATTATCAACAATGCAGAAATAAAAAAGCTAATGAGAGGATACTATAGCAATTATATGCTAATAAACTAGACAACATAGATGAAATGGACCACTTCCTAAACAAACATGAACAACCAACAATGATTTGAGAAGAAATAGATGACCTCAGCAAAAGAATAACAAGCAAGGGAATCAGTCATCAAGAAGTTCCCAAAAAAGAAAAGTGCAAGACCAGATGGCTCCATGTGTGAATTTTTTTTAAAACTTTTTTATTAATTAAAACAAAAAATTAACAAACAAAAAATTAAGATATCATTCCATTCTACATATACAATCAATAATTCTTAATATCATCACATAGTTGCATATTCATCATTTCTTAGAACATTTGCATCGATTTAGAAAAAGAAATAAAAAGACAACAGAAAAAGAAATAAAACGATAATAGAGAAAAAAAGATTATACGTACCATACCCCTTACCCCTCGCTTTCATTTACCACTAGCATTTCAAACTGAATTTATTTTAACATTTGTTCCCCCTATTATTTATTTTTATTCCATATGTTCTACTCTTCTGTTGATATAGTAGCTAAAAGGAGCATCAGACACAAGGTTTTCACATTCACAGAGTCTCATTGTGAAAGCTATATCATTGTTCAATCATCCTCAAGAAACATGGCTACTGGAACACAGCTCTACATTTTCAGGCAGTTCCCTCCAGCCTCTCTACTACGTCTTGAACAACATAACTTGGTGCGATTTTAACAGTCATGACAGTCTACTTTCAATTTAATGATTTAAAGTTCCATTATCATTATTTGTAACAGCACATAAAAAATTAACATTATTTTCCCAACTCTCACCAAAGTCTCCATAAAAAAGTAAAAAACAAAAGACTTGAAAACATCCTTGCCAAAACTTAAGCATAACTGAATGATAACTGATGCAACAAAGGTATTAAATGCAGCTTCCAAAGAGAATCAATTTCAAGAAATACTTAAAAGGTGAATTTTTACATACCTCACTAGAATTAAAGAAAGAGAGTGCCCTCTGCTGGAAGTTAATAAATACAATAACATTTAAATTTGTAGGAAAAGAAATAGCATTTAATTCTTTTAAAGGTCTTTAAACTAGACAAAGAAGAGTTTATTTCTAAGAAAGAAAAGCATGGCAAACTAATATTTAAATACTTAAAAATCTATCAACCCCTCGCTAATGAACAAACATATCAAAGAAATAAACCTTGAATTTTCACAAATTAACAGTATGTTGCAAATAACCCATTTGCCAAAAGGAATGGTTATCATTAGTTATGAAGCACATTTCTGGTGACAAAATTCAAACACTGGTCCT
>PVIY010011080.1:0-24538 GCA_004026745.1 Myrmecophaga tridactyla | reverse complement strand
TATCTTGAACAACAAGGTGATATCTACTTAATATCTACTCATTCTTATGCAAGAATAACCTCCAGGATAACCTCTCGACTCTGTTTGGAACCTCTCAGCCATTGACACTTAGTCTCATTTCACTCTTCCCCCTTTGGTCGAGAAGTTTCTCTCAATCCCTTGATGTTAATTCTCAGCTCATTCTAGGGTTTTTCTCAGTCCCTTGATGCTGAGTCTCAGCTCATTCCAGCATCTCTGTCCCACGTTGCCAGGGAGGTCCACACCCCTGGGAGTCATGTCCCATGCAGAGAGGGGGAGGGTGGTGAGACTGCTCGTCATGTTGGCTGGAGAGAGAGGCCACATCTGAGCAACAAAAGAGGCTTTCTTGGGGGTGACTCTTAGGTCTAAATTTTAAGTAGACTTGACCTATCCTTTGTGGGGTTAAGTTTCATATGAACAAACCCCAAAACTGGGGGCTCAGCCTATAAATTTGGTTGTCCACACTGCTTGTGAGAATATCAAGAATTCAACTTGGGGAAGTTGAATTTCTCCCCGCTCTCACCACTCCCCAAAGGGGGCTTCCATGTGTGAATTTTACCAAGCACTCATAAAAGGATTAGTAAAAATCCTGCTCAAACTCTTCAAACAAATGAAGAGGAAGGAAAATTACCTAACTCATTTTATGAAGCCAAGTCACTCTAATACCAAAACCAGGCAAAGAAAAGAAGAAATGACATTTTCTCTATAAGAAAAGAAAATTACGGACCAATCCCTTTATGAATGTAAATGCAAAAACCCTCAATAAAATACTTGCAAATTGAATCCAGCCACACATTAAAATAATTATACACCTTGACCAAGTTGGATTTATTTCAGGTATGCAAGCCTGCTTCAACACAAGAACATCAATTAATGTAATACACCACATCAATAAATAAAGGTGTAAAAACCACATGATCATCTCAACTGATGCAGAAAAGACATTTAACAAAATTCAGCATCCTTTCTTGCTGAAAACACTTCAAAAGATAAGAATAGAAGGGAAATTCCTCAACATGACAAAGGGAATATATGAAAAATTCACAGTTAGTATCATATTCAATGGAGATAGACTGAAAGCTTTCCCTTTAAGATCAGGAAGACAAGGCTGCCCATTGTCTCCATTGATATTCAACATTGCGTTGGAAGTTCTAGCCAAAGCAGTTAGACCCAAAATTTTCATCCACAGTGGAAAGGAAGAAGTAAAACCTTCACTGTTTGTGGATTACTTCATTCTGTATGCAGAAAGTTTCCCCATATCTACAGAACAGCTACTAGAGCTAATAAATCAGTGTAGCAAAGTGGCAGGGTACAAGCCCAACAACCAAGAATCAGTAGTGTTTCTATAAACTAGTAATAAGCAACCTGAGGAAGAAATCAAGAAAAAAAAATCCATTTACAATAGCAACCAAAAAAATCAAATCAAATATAAATTTAACTAAAGACATAAAAGACCAATACCTGTATGCAGAAAACTACATGAAATTGCTCAAGAAAATCATGAAGACCTAAATAAATGTAAGGGCATACTGTCTTCATGGATTGGAAGACTAAATATAGCTAAGATGGCAATTCTATGCAAATTAATTTATAGATTCAATGCAATATCAATTAAAATGCCAACGACATACTTTACAAAAATAAAGAATCATACAATCAAATTTATTTGGAAAGTCAGGGTGCTCAAATTACTAAAAATATTTTAAGAAAGAAAAATGATTTGGGGGCATCTCATGCTTCCTGACTTTAAAACATATTTCAAAGCTATGGTGGTCAAAACAGCATGGTACTAGCATAAAGATAGATGTACTGACCAATGGAATCAAATTGAACATTGAGAAATAGACCCATTCATCTATAACCAATTGATCTTTGTTAAGACATTCAAGACAATCAACCTGGATATAGCAGCCTCTTCAATATATGGTGATTGAAGAAGGGGCAAGATGGTGGCTTAATGAGTTGTAGAATTTAGTTCATCCTCCAGGGCAACTAGTAAATTGACAGGAGCAGTACAGAACAACTGCTTGTGTCATATCAGTGACCTGTTAATTCCCTAATGGCTGTATCTTCCCCATGAGTAGCGTGGGGCCCAGATCAAATGGAGTCACTCCCTCAAGGAATTCAGGCCCCTGGGACTGGAAAACTGAAGCAATTAAGGCCAGCCTACAACCTCATCTCTGTCTCAACGTCACACTCAGCAGGGAGAGTCAGCCAAAGTTAAAAAGTACCACATCACTTTACACTGGTAGGAAGCTGCAGGCAGACAAGCACTACATGGTAGGCAGGATAGGAAAAGCACAGAGTCTACAGGCTTCATAGGAAACTCTGTCAACCTGCTGGGTCTCACCCTCAGGGAAAACTGATGCAGGTGACTCCTTCTGCCTGAGAGGAGACAAATACAGCCCAGGAAAATCTGACTGGGGCCTATAATGTCTGAGGAGACCCTTCTTAAAATATAAAAAGGCTCCACATAGGCAGGGCAATAAGCAGAAAAACAAGAACTGAAAAATTCTGATCAGTTAAACAGAATCTATGATAGAAATCTAGAACAAAGCCATCCAGCAAGAAAATCCTAGGTAATAGAGTGAAAACAACCTCCAGAATAAACTAATTGAGGAAATCAAATGCCTAGATGCCAGAAAAGATAATGAATCATATTAGGAAAATTGAAGATATGGCCCAGTCAAAGGAACAAACCAACACTTCAAATGAGATATAAGTGTTGAAACAACTAATTCAGGATGTTTGAACAGATGTGGAAAAATCTCATCAAAAATAAAATCAATGCATTGAGGGAGGATATAAAGAAGGCATTGGGCAAACATAAAGAAGAAATTGAAAGTTTGAAAAAACAAATCACAGAACTTATGGGAATGAAAAGCACAAAAAAGAGATGAAAAAAATGGAAAATTACAGCAATGGATTTGAACAGGCAGAAGAAAGGATTAGTGAACCAAAGGATTGGACATCTGAAATCTGAAACATAAAATAAAATATAAGGAAAAGAATAGAAAAATATGAGCAGGACTCAGGCAATTGAAAGACAACATGAAGCACATGAATATATGTGTTGTGGGTGTCCTATAAGGAGAAGTAAGGGGAAAAGGAGGAGAAAGACCAATGGAGAAAATAATCACTGAAAATTTCCCATATCTTATGAAAGACATGAAATCACAGATACAAGAAATGCATCATAACCCAAGCAGAATGGATTCAAATAGATACACTCCAAGACACTTGTTAATCAGACTCTCAGATGTCAAAGAGAAAGAGATTATTTTGAAAGGAGCAAGAGAAAAACAATCCACCACAGACAAGGGAAGCCAACTAAGACAATGTGGATTTCTCAGCAGAAACCATGGAGGCAAGAAGGCAATGGTATGATATCTTTAAGATTCTAAAAAAAAAACTACCAAAGGAAGAATTCTATATCCAGCAAAATTGTCCTTCAAAAATAAGGAGGCTATTAAAACATTTTCTGACAATCACTGAGAAAATTTGTGACCAAGAGACTGGCTCTGCAAGAAGTACAAAAGGAAGCACTACAGGCAGATAGGAAAAAGCAGGAGAGAGTGGTTTGGAGAAGAGTGTAGAAATGAAGACTACCAGTAAAGGTAAAAAGAGGAAAAAGTTAGATGGAACATATACTATCTAAATGACAAAATGGTAGAAGAAAGTATTGCCTTTACAGTAAAAACACTAAATATTAATGGAATAAACTCCCCAATTAAAAGACATAGACTGGCAAAAATGGATTTAAACACAGGACCCATACACATGCTGTCTACAGGAGACTCAATGTAGAACCGAGGACAAAATAGGTTGAAAGTGAAAAGTTGGGAAAACATATTACATGCAAAAACAATCAGAAAAGAGCAGGGGTAGCTATACTAATGTCTGACAAATTAGACTTCAAATGTAAAGCAATTAAAATAAACAAATATGGACACTATGTATTCATAAAAGAAATAATTCAACAAGAAGACATAACAATCATAGTTATTTATGCATTGACCCAGAGTGTTTCAAAATACATGAAGCAAACACTGAAGGGAGAAGTAGACACTGCTACCATAATAGTTGGAGACTTCAATTTCCCCTCTCATCAGTAGATAGAACATCTAGACAGAGGATCAATAAAGAAACTGAAAATTTGAGTAACACAATAAATGAACTAGACTTTACAGACATTTACAGAACATTACACCCTACAACAGCAGGTTACACATTTTCCCCAAGTGCTCCTGGATCATTCTCAAGGATAGACCATATCCTGAGTCACAAAGCAATTCTCAATAGCTTTAAAAAGATGTAAATCATACAAAACATTTTCTTGGATCATAATGGAATGAAGTTGGAAATCAATAACTGGCAGAGGGCCAGAAAATTCACAAATATATGGAGGCTAAACAACACACTTTTAAACAACCAGTGATCAAGGAAGAAATTACAAGAGAAAACAGTAAGTATCTCAAGGTAAATAAAAATGAATACACAACATATTAAAACTTATGGGATGCAGCAAAGGCAGTGCTAAGAGGGATATTTATTGCCTTAAATACCTATATCAAAAAAGAACAAAGGGTGGGCTATGGTGGCTCAGCAGGCACAGTTCTTGCCTGCTATGCTGGAGACCCAGGTTCAACTCCTGGGGCCTGTTATGCAAAAAAAAAAAAAATGAGAGAGAAAGAGATAGCAAAAATTGAGCAATTAGCTGTTCACTTGGAAGAACTAGAGAAAGAACAACAAACTAACCCCAAAACAAGCAAAAGGAAATAAATAACAAAGATTAGAGCAGAAATAAATGAAATTGAGAACATGAAAACAGTCAAGAAAATCAACAAAACCAGAAGTTGGTTCTTTGAGAATTCAATAAAACTGATGGACCCTTTACTAGGTTGACAAAAAGAAAAAGAGAGAAGATGCAAATAAATAAAATCAGAAATGAAAGAGGAGACATAACCATAGACCCCACAGAAATAAAGGAGTTAATGAGAGGATACTATAAGCAACTACATGCTAATAAACTAGACAAAGTAGATGAAGCAGACAACTTCCTAGAAAGACATCAACAACCAAACATTGACTTGAGAAGAAATAGATGACCTCAACAAACCATTCACAAGTACAGAGATTGACTCAGTCATCAAGAAGCTCCCCAAAAAGAATCCAGGACCAGATGGCTTCACTTGTAAATCCTACCAAACATTCAAGAATTAGTACCAATCCTGGTTAAACTCTTCAAAAAAAATTGAAGAGGAGGGAAGGCTACTTAACTAATTCTATGAAGCCAATGTCACCCTCATATCAAAGCCACACAAAGATACCACAAGAAAAGAAAATTACAGATCAATCTCTCTAATGCATATTGATGCAAAAATCCTCAACAAAAATCGAATCAAGCAGTACATTAAAAGAATTATACACCATGACCAAGTGGGATTTATTCCAGGAATACAAGGATGGTTCAACATAAGAAAATCAATTAATGTAATATCCTTATCAACAAATCAAAGCAGAAAAATCACATGATCATCCCAATTGATGCAGAAAAGGCATTTGACAAAATTCAACATCCTTTTTTAATGAAAACACGTCAGACGCTAGGAATAGAAGGGGACTTCCTCAACATGATAAAGGGAATATATGAAAAACCCACAGCTAACATCATCCTCAATGGGGAAAAATGGAAAGCTTCCCCCCTAAGATCAGGAAAAAGACAAGGATGGTCACTCTCACTATTGTTATTCAACATTGTGCTAGAAGTTCTCGCCAGAGCAATTAGACAAGAAAAAGAAATAAAATGCATCCTAATAGGGAAGGAAGAAGTAAAACTCTCACTGTTTGCAGATGATACGATATTATATGTCAAAAATTCTACAGCAAAGCTACTAGAGCTAATAAATAGATATAGCAAAGTGGCAAGGTACAAAAACAACACCCCAAAATCAGTAGTCTTTCTATGCACTAGTAATAAACAATCCGAGGAAGAAATCAAGAAAAAATCCTTTTACAATTTCAACCAAAAGAATAAAATATTTATGAATAAATTTAACTGAAGATACAAAAGACCTATACAATAAAAACCATATGAAATTGCTAAAAGAAATGGAAGACCTAAATAAATGAAAGGGCATAGAATGTTCATAGATTGGAAGATTAAATATAGTTAAGATGTCAATTCTGTCCAAATTGATTTATAGATTCAATTCAATACCAATAATTTCCAAACACTTATGTTGCAGAAATAGAAAATTTAATAACAAAATTTAATTGGAAGGGCAGGGGGTCCAAATAGCTAAAAACATCTTGATAAAGAAAAATTAATGGGCAGTCTTACACTACCTGATTCTAATGCTACAGTGGTCAAAACAGTACGGTACTCGCATAAAGGTAGACATAAAATCAGATATAGACTCTCTCACCTATGGTCAACTGATCTTTGATAAGGCAGTCAGTCAAGCCAACCCACCTGGGACAAAGCAACCTCTTCAATAAATGGTGCTTGGAGAACTGGATATCCATAGGCAAAAGAATGAAAAAAGATCCATATCTCACATCATATACAAAAATTGACTCAAAATAGTTCAAATACCTAAACATCAGAGCTAAGACCATAGACTTTCAGAAGAAAATGTAGGGAAATATCTTATAAAACTTGTACTAGGTGGTGGTTTCCTAGATCATACACCCAAACCATGAGCATTGAATAAAGAAATCAGTAAATGAGAACTTTCAAAATTAAAGACTTGTGTGCATCAAAGAACTTTGCCAAGAAAGCAAAAAGTAAGCCTATGCAATGGAAAACAATATTTGGAAATCACATATCAGATAAAGGTTTAGTATCCAGAATATATAAAGAGATACTTCAACTTAACAACAAAAAGACAACCAACCCAATTTCAAAAATGGGCAAAAGACATCATGAACAGATATTTCTCAGAAGATGAACTATGAATGGCTAAAAGGCACATGAAAAGATGCTCATCTTTACTGGCTATTAGGGA
The DNA here is from genome assembly GCA_004026745.1 of Myrmecophaga tridactyla. Taxonomy (NCBI): domain Eukaryota; kingdom Metazoa; phylum Chordata; class Mammalia; order Pilosa; family Myrmecophagidae; genus Myrmecophaga; species Myrmecophaga tridactyla. Next base: position 17,510 of record PVIY010011080.1, on the reverse strand, counting down.
AATGCAAATCAAATCCACAATGAGATATCTCTCACCCACTAGAATGGCCATTATCAAAAAAAAAAATAAAAGAGAGAGAGAGAGAAAATGACAAGTGCTGGAGAGGATGTGCAGAAAAAGGCACACTTATCCCTTGTTGCTGGGAATGTAAAATGGTACAACTGCTGTGGAAAGCAGTTTGGCAGTTCCTCAGGAGGTAAGTATAGATTTGCCATATAATCCAGCAATCCCGTTGCTAGGTATCTACTCAGAGGACGTGGGGGGAGGGACACAAACAGACATTTGCACACCAATGTTTATAGCAGCATTATTTACAACTGCCAAGAGTTAGAAACAGCCTAAATGTCCATCAATGGATGAGTGGCTAAAGAAGCTGTGATATATGCATACAATAGAATATTGCACAGTTGTAAAACAGGATGAAGTCATGAAGCATGTAATAACAAGGATGGACCTTGAGAACATTATGCTGAGTGAAATTAGCCAGAAACAAAAGGGCGAATATCATATGGTCTCACTGATATGAACTAATATTAATGAATGAACTTAAATTTAATTTAAGAACATAGGTTATCAGGAGATAGTAATAGGGTAATTTGTGATAAGGGAATACAAATTGTGCAACAGGACTGATTTTAAAGATTCAGAAATGGAGGGTGAGTCATGGTGGCTCTGCAGGTAGAGTTCTCACCTGCCATACCAGAGGCCCAGATTTGTTTCCCGGTGCCTGCCCATGCAAAACAAAACAAACAAAGAAAAAACCTCAGAAATGGAGAGCACAATACTACCTGATTGTAGCACAATAACATAAGTACACTGAATGAAGCTGAACATGATTATGATCGAGAGAGAGAAAGACTGGGGGCACATATGAAACCAGAAGAAAAGATAGAGAATAAAGACCAAGATAGTATAATTTAGGAATGCCTAGACTGTACAATGATGGTGATTAAATGTACAAATGAAAAAAAAATGTTTTCGGATGAGTAAGAACAAAGCAATGTCAGTATTGCAGGGTGTTGAAGACAGATGGTATATGGGAAAAAAGTACAATCAATACAAGCTAGGGTCTATAGTCAACAGTAACATTGTAATATGATTCTCCTGAATGTAAAAAAGGCATTATGCCAAAATGAAATGTCAACAGGTGGGGAGATTAGGAAAGGAGCATCGGTTCTTTGTGGAAGAAAAGGAAGTGTCTTCAGATAGAGTATGGTGGTGAGGGTATGTCCATATACTTAGTCTGGATTGTATGATGTGTGAATAAAACTATTTAAAAATGAACAGAGAGAAACACGTGCTAGAGAAAATGCAGAGAAAGAGATGTACCTGTTCACTGTTGGTAGGAAAATGAAAGGTGGCACCCCTTGGAGGCCAGTGTGGTGGTTCCACAGGAAGCTAGAGGTGGTTTTGCCATATGATCTTGAAACTCCACTGCTCAGTATACACCTGGAGAAACTGAGTGTGGTGACAGTGTTTATGGTAGCAGTGTTCCTGATACAGAGTGAATGGAGATGGCCTTAGGGTACAATGACTGAGGAATGTAAGTGGAATCTGCAGTATATATGTACAATGGACTACTGAACACCCACAAGAAGGAATGTTGTGAAGTATGCAACTAGATGAATGAACCTTAAGAGCTGTATGTTGAATGAAATGTCAGGAACAAAAAGATAAATATTATCATGCTTCAGTCATATGGACTAAAAATTGAGAGCATGTGTTATCAGGTTTTGGCTTATTATAAAGGGTCCTAGATTATAAGCTCTTACAAGCAGTTACATATATTCAGGAGGTGTAACAGTTAATTCTAAAATCTGAGATACTGATCTGTTTGTTTATAACATAGATTCTCCCAGAAACTTTGGGTATGTATGTGACATCTGAGATTCAGAGTTAGAGTTCTGAAGCTATAAAAGTGAACAGTACCCCATACGGCAACTGTTTAAGAAGTTAAGAAAGTGATCAGACATTGAGTAGAGATATGAATGAAGTTGATCTGGATAGGACTAAGGTATATCAGAAGACTGGGTAAAGGATGATATCGTCCACATATTAAAACTTCAATTTCTGTGTGAGGCTAAAGGGACAGATGTTTATTTGGTGCAAGATTTATTTTTTTTTATATTTTGGGTAGTGCATTTCCTAATTTAACTTGTATGGTCAGTTTAGTTGAACATCATAAATACATGGAATCTTGAATAGGGCATGAGATTTTGCTGGTTTGTCCAGGTTGGTGTTATGCCCTGATAAATTCCAGGCTATTTTGGACAACAAATAAAAAAAATATTTGCAAAGTCTCCATAAAATAATGGGGAGGAAGGCAAAAATATTCAAGTTCCCCATTTGTAGAATTTCCCCAATATCGCCTGCTTATTAACACTCCAGTTTTGACATTTGGCCTTTCTTACCCATTTAATGGAAGAATATTACAATGTTACTGTTAACTATAGACCCTAGCTCCCATTGATTGTATTTTCCCTGTATACCATCCCATTATCAACACTTCACAATGTTGTCATTCATTTGTTCCCCCTCATGTGAAAACATATCTGCACATATAATTACATCATTATCCACTCTAGGCATTGCTTACTTATACCATCTCAGTGTTTATCCTCTATCTTTACTTCTGGTGTCATATGTGCCCCCAGCCCTTCCGCCTCAATCATAGTCACATTCAGCTTCATTCAGTGTACTGTACTTATATTATTGTGCTACCATCATATAATATTGTGCTATCCATCTCTGGATCTTTACAATAAGACCTGTTGCACATTCTGTACTCCTACAGCAGCAAATGCCCAATCTCTACCCTCTCAATCTCCTGATAACATGGGTTCTTAACTTTAACCCTCAATGTTCACTTATAGATGTTAGTTCATGTAGTGAGACCATACAGTATTTGTCCTTTTATTTCTGACCAATTTAACTCAGTATAATGTCCTCAGGTTTATCCACATTGTTACATGCTTCATGACTTTATTCTGTCTTACAGCTGTGTAATACTTCATCGTATATATATACCACAGCTTGTTTAGCCACTTTTGTCCATTAATGGACACTTGGGCTGTTTACATCTCTTATGAATGGTGAATAATGCTGCTATAAATATTGGTGTGTAAATGTCCGTTTGTGTCTTTATGTTCAATTCTTCTGAATATATATATACATATTAATGGGATTGATGGATCATGTGGCACTTCTATATTTAGCTTCCTGAGAAACTGCCAAATTGCCTTCCAGAGTGGTTGCACTATTTTACATTCACACCAAGAGTGAATATATGTGCCTTTTTCTCCACATCCTCTCCAGCATTTGTTGGTTTCTATTTGTTTTTCATAATAACCATTCTAATGGATATCAGATGATATCCCATTGCGGTTTTGATTTGCATTTCCCTAATAGCCAGTGAAGCTGAGCATCTTTAAGCTGTTTGTATTTCATTTTCTGAGAAGTGTCTGTTCAAGTCTTTTGCCCATGTTTAATCGTTTTTTTGTCTTTTATTGTTTTTGCTCTTCTAAAAATTTTCTATTCATGTCTTTTGTCCAGTTTTTAATTGGGTTATTTGTCTTTTCATTGTTGAGCTGTAGATTCTTTTTATGTATTCTGGATATTAATGCTTATCTGATATGTAGTTTCCAAATATTGTTTCCCATTGTGTAAGTTACCTTTTTACTTTCCTGACAAAGTTCTTTGATGTGAAAATGTGTTTAATTTTGAGGAGATCTCATTTATCTTTTTATTTTTTTCACTACTCATGCTCTGGGTGTAATATCTAGGAAGCCACCTCTTACAACAAGACTATAAGGTGTTTCCCTACTTTTTCTTCTAAAAATGTTATGGTCTTTGTTCTAATGTTTAGGCCTTTGATACATTTTTTTATTTAATTTTTGTATAGGGTTTGAGATATGGGTCATCTTTCCTTCTTTTGCATACAGATATCTAGTTCTCCAATTACCATATATATATTTCAAAAATATTTTTATTGATAAAACTTAACATATAAACATACAAATAATACTAACATACACATATTCCACACATAGTGTATAATCAATGGCTCACAATATTATCACATATTTGTGTATTCATCGCCATGATTATTGTTTTGAACATTTGCATCACTCCAGGAAAAGAAAGAAGAAAAAACTCATACATACCATTCTGCTTATCTTGACCACTAGTATTTCCATCTGCTCAATTTATTTTAACCTTTGTTCCTCCCATTATTTGCTTCTTTTTAACCATATTTTTTATTCATCTGTCCATACCCTAGATAGAAGGAGCATTAGACACAAGGTTTTCACAATCACACAATCACATTTTAAAAGCTATATAGTTATACAATCATCTTCAAGAATCAAGACTACTGGAATACAGTTCCACAGTTTCAGGTACTTCACTGAATATTATCATACCTCCCTCTTATATGGACTAAGTATAATATACAAACTCAGAAAATTGAAATTGAGAGCATAAGTTATCAGGTTGGAACATATTGGGAATGTTCCTAGATTGTAGGCTCTTACAGCAGTTGTAACCATATTTCTAAATTTTGAGATGCTGAGCTTTTTTAGTATAACCTTTTCATACCCTGGAACTTCAGTTATTTGTGTGACACCTGACACCCAAAGTTAGAATTCTACAGCTCTGGAAGTCAGCATTATCCCATGCAACAACCATTACAGAATTTGAAAAAAATGATCAGAATTCAACTAAGGATATGAATGAAGCTGATTTTAATAAGACTAAGGTAAGCCAGAATATAGGGTAAAGGATGACATCATCCATATTTTAAAACCTCAGCATCTGTGTGAGACCAAAGGAAGAGGAGTTCATTTGGTGCAAAATTTATATTTTGGGTTGTACACTATCGAGTTTAACTTGCATTGTCAGTGTATTCGAATACCATAATTATATGAAATCTTGACTAGGGAGTGAAATCTTGTTGGTTTGTACATATCAGTGTGATGCTCCAATACATCCCAGAGTTATCTATGCATAGAATAAAAAAAAAAATTAGCAAAGTCCCCTGAAGGAACTGTGGAGAAAGAAGGAAATATTAAATCTCCCCATCAGGGAAATTCCTATTATTCTTACATGCACTGGGAAAACCAATTTAATAGGCCACACCTTTGATCTTGGGGCTCACTCCTATGATACTTATTCCTACAAAGGAAAAGCTAAGCTGACTTATAATTATGACTAAGAGTCATCCCCAGAGAACCTGTTTTATTGCTCAGTTTGGCTTCTCTTTCTAAGCCAACTCATCAGTTGAATTCACTGCCATCTCCCTGTTCTAGTTTGCTAGCTGCCGGAATGCAATATACCAGAAACGGAATGGCTTTTAACAAGGGGAATTTAATGAGTTGCTAGTTTACAGTTCTAAGGCCGAGAAAATGTCCCAATTAAAACAAGTCTATAGAAGTGACCAATCAAAGGCATCCAGGGAAAGATACCTTGGTTCAAGAAGGCCGATGAAGTTCAGGATTTCTCTCTCAAGTGAGAAGGCACATGGCAAACACAGTCAGGGCTTCTCTCTCAGCTGGAAGGGCACATGGTAAATACGGCATCATCTGTTAGCATCTTCTCCTGGCTTCCTGTTTCATGAAGCTCCCCAGGAGGCATCTTCCCTCTTCATCTCCAAAGGTTGCTGGCTGGTGGACTCTCTGCTTCATAGTGTTGCTCTCTCTGAATCTCTCTCTCCAAAATGTTTCCTCTTTTATAGGACCTCAGAAACTAATCAAGACCCACTCAAATGGGTGGAGACATGTCGTCACTTAATCCAATTTAACAACCACTCTTAACTAAATCACATCAACCAGGGAGATGATCTTATTAGTTTCAAACATACAGCATTGAGTAGAGATTATTCTACCTTTATGAAATGGGATTTATATTAAAACATGGCTTTTCTTAGGAGGCATACTTCCTTTCAAACCAGCACACTCCCCTACACAGGAAACTACTCCCAGAGGTGTAAATCTCCTTGGCAATGTGAGTCATGACTCCCAGGTATGAGCTGGGACATGGCATCATGGGATTGAGAAAGCTTTCTTGACCAAAATGCAAAGAGAGTAATAAGGCACAGTTTCAGTGGCTGAGAGATTTCAGAAAGAGTTGAGGTGTTATTTTGGAGGTTATTCTTATACATCATATAAGTATCCCCTTTTAATTTATGGTGTATTGGAGTGGCTAGATGCAAGTACCTGAAACTGTTGAAATGTATTTTAGTAGTCTTAATTCTTGAATATGATTGTATAGCTATATAGCTTTTAAAATGCGACTGTGTGATTATGAAAACCTTGTTTTCTCAAAAGTAAAAATGTGGATGATTCTCCCTTTATCCAGGCAATGAACAGATGAGTAAAAAAAAAATAAGGACAAAAAAAAATAATAGCGGAGATAAGGAGTAAGGCATTGGGTAGATTGCAATACTGGTGGTCAATGAGAGAGAGAGGGGTAAGGATGCAAGAGTTTGTTCCTTTTTCTCTTTATTTCTTTTTCTGGGGTGATGCAAATGTTCTCAGTATGATCATGGAAATGAATACACAATTATGTGATGATATTATGATCCATTGAGTACTTTGGATGGTCTGTAAGGCACATGAAGATATTTCAGTAAAAATATTTTTTAAAACCCCTAAACAAATTAGGAATAGAAGGGAATTTTCTTAACAAGGATCATCTAGGAAATCCTACAGGTGACATCATACTCAAAGGTGAAAATTGAAGCTTTTCACCTAAAATTAGAAACAAGAAAAAGATTTCCACTCTCTTTTAAACTTGGTACTATAGGTTTTAGGCACATCAATTAGCAAAAAAAAAATACTAACAAAAGATATCCACATTGGATATTATGAAAATTGTTTTATTCACAGATGATAAAATTTCATATATAGTAAATTGGTAAGGAATCCACTAAAAATATGCAAGAGCTGACAGATTTAACAACATTGAAATACATCTATTCAACATGCAAAAACCAATTGTGGGGTGGTGCGATGGTAGCTCAGTGGCAGAATTCTTGCCTGCCATGCTGAAGACCCAAGTTCAATTGCCAGTGCCTGTTCATACAAAAGAAAACAAAAACAAAAACAAACAAACAAACCAAAAACAATTGTGTTTCTATAAACTAGCAATAAACAGTACAAAATGAAATTAAGAGAACAATTTGATTCACAATGGTATCAACAACAAGAATAAACACTAAGAAACACACTTTTTAAAATGTGCAGGGCTTGAACATTGAAAATTGCAAAGTATAGTTGAAAGATGTTAAAGAAACTTAAATAAATGGAAATATATTCCATATTAATGGATTGGAAGACTTAACATTGTAAATACTGTTTTATGATTCCCAATTCTCTCTCTTCAGAATATTAAGAATGCTGCTGCTGCTCTTACTTTCATATGATAGAGAAAAAATAAAACACAGCTGATGATTTCCATGGTTTTTTCCAAACAATAAAACCACAACGAGAATTTCAAAGCCCCTTGCAGTCATTCTATGAGCAACAACTTCCTGAAAAAAAGAAAACGTACATCACACTAGGGAGACAGGAGTCTTCAATTGGAATGCAACATTCCAACTGAAAAGTAAAGAACTTCTTGAATTTCAGCAATGAATATTTAAGAAAGGAAAGAATTGAGATTTTCAGTAAACTGCAGATTCAGCAGACATAAACTTAATAAAATGATACATTGCCACTTCTGCAGCAGAAATAACTAATATACCTGAAACTGCTCAGAAGTGTAAGGTTCATCTTATATTAAACATTTTTCAAATGAAAAAGATATGGAAATAAGTTTCATGCAGTTTAAACTACTATTATATGTATAATTTAGATGCTTAATTGAAATTTTCATTGGATTTTTCATAATAATTTTGTCTGATGTATATGTATAATTAACTTCTTGAAATCAACTTGCCAAATTAAATTTCTACATTTTATAAAGATTGTTCATTTTGATTATAGTGTACTGCACATAGTGGTAATCAGAATTTAGCTAGGCTTTTTTAAAAAATTAGATTTTTGCAAAAGCTGAGTCTTCTAGTATTTTAATTTTAAATACATATCTTTAGTTCTGATTCTGATAATGACAGAGCAGTTTATTTCAGAATAATCTTCCAAAAGATAATGTCCATAAATTGGATAAATTTAAGAAATACAACTATCTTAAAGCACCAGGTAAGTAGAGGTAAGATTATAAGCAGGCAGCAACTGGTAAGGATTCAACCATTGAAAGAAGAAGGATGTACTGCGTGAGATACATGATTATAAGGTTTTTTCCTATGGCACTCCTCAGTTTAAATGGAGCAGAGATGCCAGCACTTAAGCAATAAGCCACCATCTTACTGGCTTAAAATGTCAGTAAATGGAGAGTGCAGCTGCCAGAGTTAACAAAACTTGAGGAAGGATATCCTAGAAAGGAAGAAGCAAAAGTAAGAGCTACCCCAAATTCTGCACATGATCTCCCTTCAAATGTTCCTCAATGCACATTGACCCCTGATATGTGCATGCATAGGGAAAACTTCAGAGAATCCACTGGAAAATTGCAGTTGGAAAGCTAAAAGACATAAACAGAGATTCAGTGACTGCATGCTGCAAGAGTTTGGAATTTTCATAAAAAGAAAAACTAGAGTGGCTTGGTAAAAACTTTGGCTTTCACAGATTACCCTAACAAAGTACAAATCTAAGTTTCTACAAAGTAAACTTGTTCAGTCAGTGATTTAACTACATACTAGAACAAAAATCAGCATTCTTCAGAACAAAATAGCAGAATCTGGTTCCTATAGAAATCACAATGTGGAGTATACAGCAACAATTACTGGACATTCAAAGAAGCAGAAAAATGTGATCCATAGTGATTATGCATAGTTTTCAATTAGTGTACCCTTCATTATCAGGAGCTGATAGAATATTCAACAAGATATATCAAATGAGAGTTCATAAAATAAATTTCAAAAATGTGAAAAGATTGAATTGTTAGTGTTCTCTCTGAGCAAAGTAGAATTATATTCAAAATAAAATAAAAATAAATCATGAAGGAAATTAGAGAAAATTTTGGAACTACATGAACATAAAAATATAGCACATCAAAATTCTGGAATGCAAATAAAGTCATTATCAGAGAAAATTCTAGCCTTAAATTCTTATATTACAAAATAAGAAAATCCTCAAATCAATAATCTAAATCCCTACTTTAAAAACCTAGGAAAAAATGACAAAATAAGCCCAAAGGTATTAAAAGGAAAGAAATAATAAAGATAAAGGCAGACAACGCAATAGAACAAAGACAATAGAAAATGTAATAAAATGAAAAAGTTGGTTCATTGAAAATATTAAAGATTAACATACATGATGTATCTAGCAAGACATCTGGTAGCGATAGAAGAGACAAAATGTCAGCAATGAAAGAGGGACTGCACAACAGATCCTATAGACTTTTTAAAGATAGGGGATTTACTTAAAATTTATCAATAAATTTGAAAACTTTGACACATTTGAAAAATTCTTTGAAAAATACAACTTAAAAATACCTCAAAAATAGAAAATCTGAAATCCCTTATATTGATTAAGGAAATTAAGTTAATTATCAAAACTTTTGATATCAAAAATATTTCATTATCAAAATATTTAAATATTATATCTTTAATATTAAAATTGAAAATCCTATAATATTTTCAAGAAAATGGCCTAGATTGCTTCAATCAAATGCTGATAAACAGGAGATTATTTTGACTAAACAACAATTACATAGATACTGGCAATTTGCGGAGTCAAATTTCAAATTACCCCTTTTCCCATTTTATTAAATGGAACGGTAGAGGCTGGCACTGCTCAGGTGGTATTTCCTAAAAATGTGACTGAGCTAACAAAGACCCTCATTATTTTACCATCAGACCCACTAGCCAGGGCTCCCTCCAGACATATCCCTTTTCCTGATTATCAGAGCACTTTGCCTGAAAGGGAGAAGCTGTTTCAGCCACAGGATAATAGCGGTGCCTATAATTTTTTTATCCAAGAAGATCAAACGTCTCACGTTATTTTTCTGTGACTGAGTCTACCTTTAAGAAGTTTTGAACTCTTGAGCTATTCCCATTTGACAACCATTTCCAGCCTGATTGACAGTTCTCTCTGAATGAGTGACAGAAGTATTTCTGAGATTTGCTGAAGTCAAAAGAGAACTGGAATTGCAGACAAGAAGTCAAATATCTTTGGTCAGTGTGGTTAGCTAGACAAGCTAGGTTAGGCTGAAAGCATCAAATGGCAAAAATAGAAGTGAGGAGATGGGAAAAGACTTATGTTTGAATTGTCTTGATTTGCCAACTGTATGACTTGGGGCACATGGCAGAACTTCCCCCAGTGTGTTTAAAAAGAAACAAAAGCATTCGCCCCATTTCAACAAAAATTCAAGTTCAGATGATTGAGCTGATGAACTCAATAAAAAATTTAATGAAAGAAACTATAAACTAATAGCCTTGTCAGGCTTATTAAACTCCAAGCAGAACATAAAGCAAGCCATACAAGGTTCACCATAATCAAATTGCTGAAAATCATTCCGAAAGTGAAAGCCTTACAAGCAGTTATAGAAGCAATGCACATTATTTATAAAAAAAAGAAAAGATTTAGTGGAGAATCCTTGCTCCAAATTATGCAAGACAAAAAAGAATGGAATGACAATTACAAACAGAAATGTAAAAGAATATATAATTATAAAATTATATAAAACAACAAAATAATACAGGATAAAATTTCTATTAAAATTATAATAGAAGCTGGGCCATGGTGGCTCAACAGGCAGAGTTCTTGCCTGCCATGCTGGAGACCCAGGTTCGATTCTCAGTGCCTGCCCACGCAAAAAAAAAAAATTAAAAAATATATATATGTATATAAATATATATAAAATATATATTAAAATACCATTCTCCATTTTATGCATGATTTTTCTGTAAACCAATGACTTCTTTAATAAAAAAGGAAAAAAATGAAATAGAATAATATCTGCCAAGAAATCATAATACCTATACCTTCAAAACATCAAACTGTTGATGAGAAAAATTAAAGTAAACCAAATAGAGAGATATACCATATTCACAGATTTTATGACTCCCTCTTAAGGTGTCAATTAATTATTTAAAACTAGTAGGCTGTTTTACAAATACAAAGTAACATGTTTATTCTAAAATTCCCATAGAAATTCAGTGGACCTAAAATAGCCACTATCTTGGAAAAGAAGAAACTTGAAGGACTCAAACTATCTGATTTCAAGACTTACATTAGAATAACCCCAAAGTCCAGAAGATGCTTTCCTTCCTTTTTTTCTAGGAATTTGAAAGTTCTAGCTCTTATATTTAGGCCTTTGACCCATTTTGAGTTGACTTTTTATATGATGTGAGGTAAGGGGTGTTCTTTTTTATTGAAAATGGAAATCCAGTTTTCCAAGCAATGTTTGTTCAAGAACTCTTCTTTCCTATTTAAGTGATATTTTTCCCCTTGTCAAAAACCAGCTGGCCATAAGCGTGAGGGTGGATTTCTAAGTTCTCAATTTTATTTCGTTTGTCTGTCTGTCTTTGTGCCCATATCATGCTGTTATTATTACCTATGGCCTTATAATATGTTTTAATATCAGGAAGTGTGAGTCCTTCAACTTCACTCTTCTTTTTCAAGATGGCTTTAGTTATTCATGACATGTAATCCTTCTATACATATTGAGGACTGTATTTCCCATTTCTGCAAAAAAAGATTGTTGGAATTTTTATTGGGATTGCATTGAAACTATAAATTGCTTTGTGCAGGATTAACATTTTAAGATATTACATCTTCTAATCCTTAAACATGGAATATCCTTTCATTTATTTAAGTATTCTTTGATTTTTTTAGCAATGTTTTGCAGTTTTCTGGGTACAAGTCCTTTACATCTGTTTTAGTTTCCTAATGCTGCTGGAATCTTGTATGGGAGGAGCCACGTCTCTATTTAATCAAAAGGCCATACCCACCATTGGGTGTGTCACATCTCCATGGAAGTAATATAATCAAAGGTCATGCCTAAAATTGTGTGGGTCAATTTTCATGAAAACAATCTGATGAAAGGTGTCCATCTTAAACAATAGGTCTGCCCTCCCCCAGATTGGATTAAGAAAAGAACATGGCTTTTCTTGGGTACGTAACAGTTTCAAACAAGCAAAACATTCATGGTTGAATTTCTTCCTATATATTTGATTCTTGTAGTTGCTATTGTGAATAGAAGATTTTTCTTGATTTCTTCTTATGATTGTTCATTGCTTGTGCATAGAAACACTAATGATTTGGGGTGTTGATCTTGTATACTGTCACTTTGCTGAATTTATTTATTAGCTCTAGGAGATTTGTTGTGTATTTTTTCAGCATTTTCTGTATCTAGGATTTTATCATCTGCACACAGAGAAAGTTTCACTTTTTCCTTTCCAATTTGGGTGCCTTTTATTTCTTTTTCTTTTCTAATTGCTCTGGCAAGAAGTTCCAGTAGAATGTTGAATAACTGTGGTGACAGGGTACATCCATGACTTGTTCTTGATCGTAGAGGAAAGTTTTCAGTGATTCACCATTAAGAAGGATATTAGCCATGGGATTTTCGCATATGGCCTTTATCATGTCAATGACATTTCTTTATATTCCTAGTGTTCTATATGTTTTTATCAAGAAAGATTGCTATGTTTTGTCATTTTTTTTTTCTGCATCAGTTGAGATGAGCTTGTGGTTCTATACCTTCATTCGGTCAATGTGGTATTATATTAATTGATTTTCTCACATAAAACCTTTTATACCAAGGACAAATCTCACTTGACCATGGTATATAATTCTTTTAATACACCATCAGATTTGGTTTGTTTGTGTTTTGTTGAGAATTTTTGCATCTACATTCACAAAAAAAATATTGGTCTAAGGTGTTTTATTTCTTGTCGTGTCTTTATCTGGCTTGGGTATCATGGTGATGGTGTCCTCATAGAATGAGTTATGGAGGATTCTTACCTCTTCAATTTTTAATGAATTTAAACAGAATTAAGTCTTCTTAGAATGTTTGGTAGAAATCATCTGGGGTGCCATCAAGTCATGGGTTTTTCTTTGTTGGGATGTTTTTATTCCTGAGTCAGTCTTTTTCTAGGTAGAATCCTGGGGGGTGGGTCTCATCAGGAAGGACTTTCCAAATTTTGTTTTTCCCAGACAAAACAGGGCCAGGAACCCACAAACAGGGTGCAGACTGGTTCATAAATGCCCGGTAGAGGGTATCATGAGGGGCACCAATAATTTCTTCCACAGCGCCCCAAAGCTGAGATTTCATGGCCTGCCCAGCAAGTGTAGTTCTTCAGCTAACTTTTCCCTGCAGGCCCGAGGAAGCCCTGCATCTTTAAATCTGCACCACCATTGCCCCTGTCTAGGGAGGATTGAAATAATAGTTGCCCTCAGAGCCAATAGATAGTGATTCTAATTTGCTAATCAAAAGTCATGTACAGGAGACCCGGGTTCAATTCCCTGAGCCTGCCCATGCAAAAAAAAAAAAGTCATATACAGTGATAGACTTTGAACAACCCTGTTTTTGAAGGACGGAATATTTATATCCCTTTCTGTCAACAAGCTAGCCAGGGACTGGACCCCTTGACAGCCTACTACAAAGGTAGGGGATGTGTGATGATAACCACCACCTGGAGACACCAATTTACAATTCTTTAATGAAATTTGTCAGCCTCTTTGTCCTGATCTTCCTTGGATGCCTTACAGTATTCTTCTGGCCTCTGAAGTTTCAAAATACTTGTTGCAAACACTTCTTGTCTAGTTAATAGTTGTTCTTCTGGGAAGACTATGACCTGGGGCTTTCTAGTCTACCATCTTGTCCCCAAAATCAACTTTTAAACCAAAAATAAGAGCAACATGACAATGTATTGTGAGTTTATAACATATATAAAATTAATACCTATAGCATCAATCCACACAGATCAAGTGGAGGTTAAAATATGTTGTAAGTTTCTTATATTATACATGATGTGATATAATATTACTTGAGGATATTCACAGAGAGATTAAAGATAAATTATATAGTTGAGCATATACTTACCATACCACACCCAGTCACATTCTTTGGTAATTATACATGATATATGTAAGTGTGTGTCAAAATATGAATACAAGACTATTCATAGAATAGAGAACTTTCAGGAAGATGGCCAAATAGACTGGCTAGAGCTTACCCTGTTCCATGGAAAAGATAGAGAAGGGACAAGAGGGTGGCTGAGGTGGTGATTTGGGAGTGCCGCTGACCTGGGAGAGCCTTCTGTACTGCATGTGGCAGTCCTGATTGCAGAGGCCGAGGAACTGAGAGGCAGAAAGCTGGAACCTGGTGCAGAGGCACGGAGCCACAGAGCCCGTGGAAGTGCACAGATGAGAGCACAGAACTAGGGAAGTAAGCCAGGCCTCATTCTTTGGGCGTGCTACCTCATCAATGCAGCCCAGTGACCAACAATTCACCCCACACCCCACGCACCTGAACCCCATCATCTGCTCTCATTCCCCACACTCCAGTCACCCCCACCCCACAAGCCCCCAATGCACATACCTGCTCCACACCCCCACCACAAGTTCAGCCCAACCCACTTCCCCTGCACCCTTCCAGAGCACTACCACCCCCACCTGTTCCCTGTAGACTGTTGCTAGTGCATAAAGGCTGTGGGGACTAACCTCTATACCTACACTCACCCTGCTCCCCCACTCATAGTGTCACACAGCCTCACTGAGCTCCACCTGAGCTTTGCGCATCCATTTGTGGCACTTCCAGGCCCACACATGTTCATGGGCCCCCAATCACATCATTCAGCTCTGAGAACCACACTTTACAGCAGTCCTAGAACCACGCATGCCCAAGGCCCTCAGCCACAATTCCCAGCTCTGAGAAAGTGCTGACCTATGCAGCCAAGTCACATCTGCCCCCAATCCATGAAGGTATTATGCCGACCTGCTGCCACAGTTCTACACATGCACACAAAAGGTCCCATGACTTAGACCAGCACACACCAGGGTTATACCCCCAGACTGGTGAACCTGCAGAACTATGTCCTCCCTGCTGCTGGGAGCTCACATTTACAAGCATCAGCATAACACTCCCAATCTCTGCCCATACCAGCCCTGAAACAAATCACCACACTGAGTGCCCACTGTGTGCCCTGTTCCCTCCTGTACAACCATCCAACAAGCACAAGGCCTTAAACTACTGAAAGAAATCAACTCCCAAAGAAAATCAATCAAGATTTTTACATGCCATGAAGATAGCAGAAGATCACTAAGCATATCAAAATGTAGGTAGATATGGCCCTCCCTAATGACCAAAATAAACATCAGAGGAGACACAGACATTGGAACAACTAATCAAAGATATTCATACAACTTTACTTAATAAAATAAGTGGGATAGCAAATGATATAAAGAAGATCAAGAAGACAGTGGAAGAGCTTAAAGAGGAATTTGAAATAATAAATTAAAAAGTAGCAGGTATCATAGAGATTAAAGACTCTGTTGAACAAATAAAAAACATACTAAAGGTATACAACACCAGATTTGGAGACAGAAGAAAGAATAAGTGAAATAGAGGACAGGATAATTAACATCAAAGACTCAAAACAGCAAATGGCAAAAAAGATGGAAGAAATTGAATGGGAACTCAGGGAAATGATAGACAAAACAAAGTGTACAAATATAAGAATCATTGGTTTCCCAGAAGGAGAAGAGATGAGTAAAGGGCTAGGGAGAGTGGTTGAGGATATAATGGGGAAGACTTCCCAACCCTCATAAAAGACATAAATATACAAGTCAAAGAAGCCCAAAGAACTCCAAACAGAATAAATCCAAATAGGCCTTTCCCAAGGCACAGACTAACCACTCTGTCAAATGTTGAAAAGAAGCAGAAAATCCTGAAAGCAGCAAGAAGAAAACAATCTACTACATACAAGAGAAATCAAATAAGACTGAGTTCAAACTACTCAACTAACACTGTGGAGGCAAGAAGGCAGTGGTATGATATATTCAAGATTCCGAAAGAGAAGGACTTTTAGCCAAGAATGCTGTACACAGCCAAATCGTCCTTCAGAACTGAGGGAGAGATTAAAGTTTTCACAAACAAAGAAGTCCTGAAAGAATTTCTCAACAAGAGACCAGCACTATAAGAAATACTAAAAATAGTTCTATTGGCTGAAGAAAAAGACAGCAGAGGAGGGTCTGGAGGAGAGCACAGAACTGAAGTGTACCACTAAGGAATATTTAAAGAATACTAAGAGAAAGTGGGAAAAGAATGTATAGATCTAACAAATAAAATTAAAAAGATAAGATGGTGGAATCAAGAAATGCCTTTTCAGAAATAACAGAATGTAAACAGACTAAACTTACCAATTAAAAGATACAGATTGGAAGAATGGATTAAGAGCATAATCCAGCTATATGCTGCTTACAAAAGACTCATTTTAGGCACAAGGATACAAATAGATTGAAAGTGAAAGGATGGGAAAAGATCTTCCATGCAAGTTGTAACCAAAAGAAGGAAGGAGTAGGTATACTAATATCAGACAAAATAGACTTTAAATGTAAAGGCATCATAAGAGACAAAGAAGGACACTATATACTAATTAAAGGATCAAATCACCAAGAAGATTTAACAATCATAAATGTTTATGCTCCCAATCAAGAAGCTCCAAAGGACATGAGACAGACATTGGCAAAACTGATGGGAGTGATAAATGTTTCAACAATAATAGTAGGAGACTTCAATACACCACTCTCCTCTATAGATAGAACAAGCAGACAGAAGATCAAAAGGAAATAAAGAAGTTAAATAGCTTGATAAATTAATTAGACCCAACTGATATATATATATATATATAGGTCATTGCACCCCAAAGCACAAGGATATACATTCTTCTTTAGTGTTCATGGAACATTCTCCAGGATAGATCATATGCTGGGGCACAAAACTGATCTTTATAAATTTTAAAATGTTGAAATTATACAAAGTACATTCTCTGATCACAATGGGTTGAAGCTGAATCTCAATAACCACCAAAGAACAAGAACATTCACAAATATATGGAGATTAAATAACACACTCTTAAACAACCAGACAGTCAAAGAAGAAATTGCTAAAGAAATCAGTACCTATCTGGAGATGAATGAAAATGAGAAAACAACTTATTAGAACTTGTGAGATATGGCAAAGGCTGTGCTGAGAGGGAAATTTAGTGCCCTAAATTCCTATATTAAAAAACAAGAAAGAGCAAAAATCGAGAACTTAACAGTACACCTGGAGGAACTTGAGAAAGAACAGCAAACTAACACCAAAGCAAATAGGAGAAGAGAAATAACAAAGATTAAAGCAGAGATAAATGAATGGGAGATCAAAAGAACAATAGAAAATATCAATAAAAACAAATGCTGGTTCTTTGAGAAAATCAGTAAAATTGATGGGCCACTAGCAAGATGATGAGA
>PVIY010011079.1:0-66559 GCA_004026745.1 Myrmecophaga tridactyla | reverse complement strand
GAAAAACTGCAGGATTTTGAGTGAAGTGGCAAGATCAACCCCAATAAGCACTCTGGCTGCTGTGCCGAGAGAAGTCTGAAGGGGACAAGTGGGAAAGCAGGGAGACCAGTTACAAAGAAAGCAGATGAGAAATAATGAAAGCAACAAAAGATGGTGAGAAGTGATGGGATTCTGCATATGTTCTGAAGGTAAAGCCAACAATAGTTGCTGATGGATTAGATGTAAAGGATGAGAGAAGGAGACGGGACAATGCCAAAGATTTTGGCTTGAAGCCTGAGTAAATGGAAGAACAGAGTGGCCCTTAATTTAGAGGGAGAAGACTACAGGAAGAGGAGTAGGTCTAGGGGAAATATAAGGGGCTCAGTTCTAGACATGCTCATTAAAAGTAGTCTGATAATTAACTCTAATTCTAAAGCTTGACTCAGAAAATAAGTAAGAGGAACATGGGTGTAACCTTAAAGATCTTGACTTAAAATATAATAACTTTCCATGAAGGAGAGAACAGTTTAAAAGAGGCTAAACCAAGAAATAATTGTGAAGATGTGAGGAAAGAGTAAACACTCCTGTGCTAGGTAGATGGTGGGAGAGTTTTTTGTTTTGTGGGAGAGATTTTTGTTTTGCTAGAGGTAGTGCATTTCTGACAAAGCCAAGATATATTAAAGAAAAAAATTTCTAGTGTTCCAGACTCCACTAAAACCATAAAATGTGATAAGATTTTGAAAAATATCAGGAAAAGAGAGTATACAGCTTGACTAAAATTCTATTTTTTACTTGTAAACTCTAATCTTATCAGTGGCAACAAAAAGGTACAGATTATTTTCCTGAAAGTGACAGGCTTAGTTGACTTTTTTTTTTTTTTTAATGCCAGTAAAATACTCAGGTCCAAATAACACCATAGTTTCTGTGTTAGGTCCTCTTTCAAGTAAAAATGGTGTTCCACAGACAGAGCAGCTAGTTCAGTTCACAATTCAAATGATTTTCCTTGAGAAAATCTTCATACTCCAGGATGCAGAAGTGCCTTATATGTACTTTCCACTTTGTCACACAGAATAATAGACATATTATTCTTAAAAAGACACATATATAGGGTTTAATTTTAATAAAATTAACAGATTGTACTGCTTCATCAAGGATACTCACTGCACATGCATGGCGGTGAAGAGTATAATGATAACTCGCACAGCACCCACTGCCTAGATTTGGGCTAAGGCAACAGCATATTTACTCTCCATTGCTTTATCAACATCAGTACAAATAATGGCAGATAATATCTCAGTATTATAACAACAGCTTTAACCCCATGGACACCTGAAAGGTTCTTCAGACCATACTTGAGGACCACTGAGGGAACAGCAAGAACAGACTTTTCCTTATCATTTTATATCTTAGATTATTTTAGATTATCATATATCCCAGATTATTATCTATACTTAGATTAAATGGTTATAAACTTTAGCAGTTATATATACAATGTGTAATCTAGTTTCTAAAATATATTCATATATCAATAATCCAACAAGAAAGATCTAATAAAAGTTAAGCAAAGAAAAGGTGCTTTTTGAAATAGGAAACAGAGGTCACAAAACCCAAACATTAAAGCACATGGAATAATTTCATCTTCACTTTAGACCCAAATCTAAAAAGATTAAGGAGCAAGTTTTATCAACAAACAACAAAAGAAAAACAGGAAGAAAATGCTGAGAATCCATGGGGTTGACACTAAGTTTAGTAAGAGGAGAGGCACTGCTAGGAGACATGGTACTGAAAAGTGACACAAGGAACATAAATAAAAGGGAGTGAAAAGGAAAAATAATTTAAAAAATTTTTTTCGAAAGAAGAAAGCCAGAAACGAGGACTCTGTATGACTGTATAATGGGGACAAACAATGCTATAAGTTCATGCACCTCTGCTATTTTTGAGAATAACATTAATTCTCAGAGTCATGGCATCAGGTATATGCTGATTAAAAAAGCAATTTATACAGGAAAATGAATTTTCCACATTGCAGTTTAAAATAAAAGTTTAGATAATCAGAGGATTATATATCATCATTTGGAAAGTTTATTTTGGTGGAACATTGTTTCCTCATCCCATATAAATGAGGTGATCACATACATTTTCTTTTGTGCACTCAAAGTAGAAGGATACAACACAACTTTTGAGAACTTGAAATGTTGTTAATGTGACTGAGAAACTTCATTTTTAATTTAAATAATGACATATGACTAATGGCTACCACATTGACGAATGCAGTTAGAGTCCTTCATGAAGTTGATCCCAATATGCCAATACAAAAAAAAAATCCTAATTATTACACAATTCCAAGAGTTATATAAAAATATACATTCAGAAAAACTTTCAAATTTCTTTTGAATAAGAGATTTGGCAAGCAAGGCATTACTAAGTTTCAGCAACAACCACCCATTGCCATGTGGACTGAATCTATGTTCCATGTGAATTAACTTTACAGGTCAGTGTGGGATTTTTTTCTTTTTCTTTTTAGAGAACATGTAAGCTTACAGAAAAATCATACATAAAATATGTAAAATACTGACATCCCATACAACACCCTATTAATTAACACCTTGCATTAGTGTGGTACATTTGTTCTAATTCATGAAAGAACATTTTTATAATTGTATGATTTACTACAGTCCATCAACAGGCTTCACTGGTTTATAAAGTCCTGTTTTGGTTTGCTAAAGCTGCTGGAATACAAATTTACAATTCTAAAGCCATGAAAATGTCCAAATTAAGGCATCAAGAGGAAGATACCTTCTCGTCGGAAAGGCCGCTGGCATCTGGGATCTCTCTGCCACATGGGAAGGCACATGTCAATACATGCTGGCCCTTCTCTCTTGGGTTGGTTTCACAGGCTCTCTCTCTCCTCCGAAGGATTTTCTCTGGAATTCATCTCTTAGGTTCTATGAATCTTTTCTTCGCATCTCTGGGGTGTCTCTCTCTTAGTTTTTCTCCTGGTATTTCTATCTTTTATCCTCTCAAAAATGGACCCCAGCAAGTGAATTAAGGCCCTTCTTTAATGGTCACATCTCCATGGAAAAACTCTAATCAAAAGATCCTACCTAAAATAAGTCTGTACTTACTGTGCAGAGATGGATTAAAAGAACATAGGCTTTTATGGGGTACATAACAGATTCAAACCAGGACACATCCTATCAGTTGTTGTTGTTGTTTTTAATTTATTCTAGCAACATTTATACAACCTAAATATTCCCCTTTTATCAACATTCAAATACATAATTCAGTGTTACTAATTACATTAGTAATGTTATGCTACTATCACCATCATCTACCCAAACTTTAAAATTAACCCAAGAAGAAACTCTGTTCAATTTAGGCACTAACATCTTATTCTTTACATTTACCCTGCCTTCTGGCAACCTACATTCTAGATTCTGACTCTATGAATTTGCTTATTCTAATTATTTTTGTATCAGCTAGGTCATATGATATTTGTCTTTTATTATCTGGCTTATTTCATTCAATGTTAGGTCTTTGAAGTTGGTGTACAAATACATGTTTGAGTGCCTGCTTTCAAATCTTTGGGGTAGAAACCCCATACTGGCATTTCCAGGTCCTACGGTAATTCTATACTTCTAACCTTCAACAATGGCTGCACCATTTTACATTCCCACCAGCAACTGAATAAGTTTTCCTATTTTTCCTCTCCAACACTTGCAGTTTTTTCTTGTAATTTTTATTTTAACAGTAGCCATTCTAGTTGGTATGAAATGGCATCTCGTGGTTTTGATTTGCATACACCTAATAGGTAGTTATGTGGAACATCTTTTCATGTGTTTTTCAGCTGTGTTTAAGTCTTTTGTCCATTTTTTAAAATGAATTCTCTCTTTTCACTGGTGAGTTATAGGATTTATTTATATATTCTGGGTATTAAACCTTTTGGGTATGTGGTTTAAAAACATTTTCTTTCATTGAATGGGATGTCTTTTTACTTTCAAGTGTGGTGGTTTGAAACTGTATGTACTCCAGAAAAACACATCCTTAAAGTTAATCCATTTCTGTGTATGTGGACCCACTGTAAGCAGGAGCTTTTGATGAGACTACTTCAGTCAAGGTGTGACCCACATAAATTGGGAGGGGGTCTTAATCCTCTTACTGGAGCTTTTATAAACAGGATGGGGGTGTAGGTAGACAGAGAGCAGAAACAACAAAGAAGCAAGAAGGTGAAAGAAATGAAACACAGAAGATAGACCAGCAAGCATCATCTTGATGACGCCTTGATATGGACATTTTTCTCAGCCTCAAAACTGTAAGCTTGTACACTAATAAATTCCCATTGCTAAAGCCAACACATTTCATGGTATCTGCTTTAAGCAACTTGGCAAACTAAAACAATGATAGAGTCCACTCTACACAAGAGATTCAATTTTGATGAGAACTTTTTTTTCCTTTTGTTGCTTGTGCTTTGGGTGTCCAGACTCAAAAACCATTGCATAATACAAGACCCTGAAGATGGTTTTCTAAGATTTCTTCTAGGAGATATATAATTATGATTCTTATATATATATTTAGATCAAGGATCCATGTTGAGTTGGTTTATGTATATGGTGTGAGGTAGGAGTTCCATAACATTCTTTCTATGTGAACATCCAGTTTTCACAGCACCATTTGTTGAAGAGAATATTGTTTCTCCACTGAGTGGACTTGACACTCATGCCAAAATTTACTTGGCCAAATACACCACTCTCATCAACAATTAAAACATCTAGACAGAAGATAAATAAGGAAACAGAGAACTAGAATAATATGATAAATGAACTAGACTTAATAGACACAGACATAACATTGTACCACAAAAAGAGCAGGATATACGGTCTTCTCAAGAGTATATGGATCTTTTCCAGGACAGACCACATGTTGGGTCACAAAAAAAAGTCTCAGTAAATTTAAAACCACTGAAATTATGCAAAGCATCTTCTCTTACCACAGTGGAATGAAAGTAGAAATCAACAGCAGGGAGAAAACTGCAAAATCTACGAATATGTGGGAGTTAACTAACATTCTCTTAAACAATCAAGGGGTTGAAGAAGAAATTACAAGAAAAATGAGTGAACATCTTCAGACGAATGAAAACAAGGACACAATATATCAAAACTTACAGGATACAGTGAAGGCAGTGCTTAGAGAGAACTTTAGAGCCCTAAACACCTATATTAAAAATGAAAAGACAAAATCAAAGATCTAACTGCACACATGGAGGAACCAGAAAAAAAACAGCAAACTAATCCCAAAGCAAACAGGAGAAATAACAAAGATTAGAGCAGAAATAAAACTGATGATAAAAAAATTATAGAGAGGACTAAAAAAAACAAAAGTTGGTTCACTGAGAAGATCAAAAAAAATCAACAAACTCTTACATTGACAAAGAAAAAAGAGAGAAGACACAAATAAATAAATCACAAATGAGAGGTGGGACATTACAACTGACCCCATAGAAATAAAAAGGATCAGAAGAAGATTCTACAAACAACTGTGTGCCAACAAATTAGCCAATTTAGAAGGAATGGACAAATTCCTAAAAAAACCTATGCTGAATCTAGAAGAAATGAGAGATCTCAAAAGACCAATCACAAGTAATGAGATTAAATCAGTCATCAAAAGTCTCCCAATAAAGAAAAGCCCAGAACCAGGTGATTTCAAAGGAGAATTCTACAAAACATTCCAAGAAGAATTAATAATAATGCTGCTCAAATACTTCAAAAAAATTGAAGAGACCATTACATAACTGATTCTAAGAAATAAACACTCCCCTAATACCAAAGCCAGATAAAGATACTACATGGAAAGGAAATTAATGACCAAGTTTTCTTATGAATATAGATGTAAAAATCCTCAACAAAATACTAGCAAACTGAATCTACCAGCACATTAAAAGAGTTTTACAACTCTTTTAATGGGTTTAACCCAGGTATGCAAAGGTGGTTCATCATAAGAAAATAAATTAATGTAATATGTATTAATAAAAAAGATAAAAAAGCTTATGATTATCAAAACCGATGCAAAAAAGGAATTTGTTAAAAATCCAACATCCTTTCTTGATGAAAACCCTTAGAAAAATAGGAAACTTCCTCAACATGACAAACGGTATATATAAAAACCAGCAACAAACATACTCAATGGTGAAGGACGAAAGCTTTCCCTCTAAAATCAGGAACAAGACAAGAATGCCCCTGCTAAAGCAAATAAACGAATTTAGCAAAGTGGTGGATACAAGAGCAATACAAGTGATTGTGGTAATAAATGTACAACAATGCAATGATGCTGTGAACCACTGATTGCACACTTTTGGGACTGCATTACGTGAATATATCTCAATAATAATAAAAAAAGTCCAACAACACATATTTATTTTTTTTGCATGGGCAGGCACTGGAAATCCAAACTGGGTCTCCAGCATAGCAGACTGAGAATTCTGCCACTGACCCACCGTTGCACCGCCCCAACAACCTATTTTGTAGAAAAGGAAAAGCCAGTTATCAAATTTATTTGGGTTAAAGAACCCCACATAGCCAAAACCAACTTGAAAATGAAGAATGAAGTTGGAGGACTCACAATTTCTGACTTTAAAACTTATTACAAAAATACAGTGGTCAAAACAGCATGGTACTAGTAGAAAGATAAATTCACAGATCAATAAAATCCAATTGAAAGTTCAGAAATAGACCCTTACATCTATGGTCAACTGATATTTGACAAGGCTGCTAAATCCATTCAATTGGGAAAGAATAGTCTCTTAAACAGATTGTGCTGGAAGAACTGGATATCCACGTGCAAAAGAATGAAGTGGGATCCCTTTCTCACAGCAAATTAATTCAAAAAGGATGAAAGACCTAAATATAAGAACCAGAACTATAAAACTAGAATAAAACATAGGGAAGCATCTTCAGGATCTTGTGCTAGGCAATGGTTTCTTAGACTTCACACCCAAGGCATAAGCAACAAAAGAAAAAACTGGTAAAAGGGAACTTATGAAAATTAAAAATCTGTGCAAAGGCCAAAATGTAACAAGACAACTGACTCAATGGAAAAATATTTTCAAACCACATATCCAATAGGGTTTCATATACAAAATATATAAATTCTATAGCTTAAGAAAAACACTCCACTTAAAAAATGGCAACAGACTTGAACTGACATTTCTCCAAAGAAGATTCACAAATGGGCAAAAAAACAAATGGAAAGATGCTCAACATCACCAGCCATCAGGAAAATGCAAATCCTAACCACAATAAGATTCCACTTCACACCAACTATAATAGCTTCTAGTTGAAAAACCAAACAAACAAACAAAAAAAGCAGAAAACTACAAGTTTTGGAGAGGATGCAGGGCAAAAAAAAAGAACTCATTCACTGCTTCTGGGAATGTAAAATGGTACAGACACTGTGAAAGACAGTTTGGCAGTTCCTTGGAAACCTAAATTTAGAATTACCATATGATCCACTAATCCCACTAGTAGATACATAAAAAGAACTGAAAGCAGGGATGCAAACATCTGTGCATCGATTGCTTTAGTTTGCTAATGCTGCCAGAATGCAATGTACCAGAAATGGATTGACTCTTACGAAGGAGATTTATTAAGTACGAGTTTACAGTTCTAAAGCCATAAAATGTCCAAATTAAGGCATCAACAAGAGGGTACCGAGCAGCTAGAAGGAAAAATATGAGGATAATATGGTAGCTCATGACAAACTCTGGGATCTGTCTTGTAACCACCTGTTGAAGAGTGCTTTGAAAACTACTGCTTTATTTCTTTGCTTTGTATATAAGCTATACAATAAAAAAAAAAAGAAAGAAAGAAAGGCCAATCAAGACTAAGGATTCTATCAGCTGGGAAGGCACATAGCTGGCATCTCCTGGTGCTCTGTTCCCAGGTACTGCTGCTTTCAGTTTCTGTTTCCAGTGGCATTCTTTGTTGGCTCTCCAACATCTCCAAATGTCTATCTCTCTCTCTCTCTCTCTGTATCAGCTTTTTTGAGGACTACAGTAAACTGAGACCCACTGTGAATGGGCATGGTCACGTTTTCATGGAAATAATCTAATCAAAAGATCCCACTGCATGACATTTGGGGTAAAAATCTCCCTGACAACATAGGGTATGACTCCCAGGGATGAGCTTGACCCTGGCACTATGGGCTCACTACCACCTTCTAGACCAAAAGGGGGAAAAATGTAATAAAATAGGGCATATGTGGCCAAGACATCATATAGTCAAGAGATTATTCTGGAGGCTACTCTTACGCAAGCTTCAGATAGTGCTGCTTGCATTGGTTTGCTAAATCCCAATCAATACCATTACTGTTGACTCTTAAGAACACCTAGGGCAAGATCTTTAATGGCACCTTTGTTAAATTCAACAAGGCTTCAATTAGCATGCTAAGAACTGTGGAAGCATGGATTGCACTGGACTATCCAATTCAGTCAGTGAATGAACTGCTCTATAAGGGTGGTTATGGCAAAATCAGTAAGAAGCAGACTGCCTTGGGAGATAGCTCTTTGACTGCCCAATCTCTTGGTAAATATGGCATCAGCTGCATGGAAGACCTGACTCATGAGATCTATACTGTTGGGAAATACTTCAAAGAAGCAAACAACTTTCTGTGGCCCTTTAAATTATCTTCTCCCAGAGGTAGAATAAAGAAAAAGATCACCCATTTTGTAGAAGGGGGAGATGCTGGCAATAGGCTTATTATGATGAACTAAGGTGTCTACTATGATTATTTTTGTAATCTGATCAATTAATAAAGTGACTGTTTTCAAATTGAAGAAAAAAAAACATAGGGCTCATACTGAGATTCTATGAAGGTTTTAAGCAATAAGTTTGCCTTCCTTGAACCTGTAATTTCCAGAGAGTTCCTAGGTCAGATAAATCTTGAAACTCAGAGGGACCAGCCTCTCCAAGATTATCAATTGATTACATCCTTCTATCCTTTAGTGTCGACACCCCTCCTCAATATGAAAAAGTCAGAATGGGTATTGCCTAAAGATCCCTATAGATTGGGAGAGGGATCAGAGAAGGAGGTATAACAGAGAAAACAGGATTTAACAAACAAATTTGACTGCTGAATCACTATATGAATATTCCTTCTAGCCTCCAGTGTTTTGGAGCAGCTAGAAGGAAAAATCTGAGGTAGTGGAATGGTAACTCATAACAAAAACTCTGAAACCTATAACTATTGTGGAGGTATGATTTGAAAATTACTGCTTTTTCTTTCTTTGTTTTGTATGTGTTATATTTTACAATAAAAACACATTAAAAAAAAAATCCTACACAGGGGTCACATCTCCATGGAAACAAATCAAAAGATCCTACCCACAAAAAGCGCACCCACAAGACTGGATTAAAAGAGCATGGCTTTTCTCGGGTACATAAGTCTCAAACCAACACATCAATGTTTGCAGCAACACTATTTACAACTGCCAAAAGATGGAAGCAATCCAAGTGGATATGGAAAGTGTTAACTGATGAATGAACAAAACCTGGTATATGCGTAACAATGAAGTATATTATTCAGGCTTAAACTGAAATGAAGTTCTTATACATGCAAAATACCATGAATCTTGAAGACATCATGTTGAGTGAAATAAGTCAGATACAAAGAGACCCATTTATGACCCAATGATAGGAAATAATTACAATAGGCAAACTCACAGAATAAGAATCTAGAATGCAAGTTACCAGGGGCTGGGCTGGGGTTAGGGAATGGGGAGTTTATGCTTAAATTGTATAAGATTTCCATTTGGCTTACTGGTAAAATTTCAGCAATGGATGGTGATGGTAGGACAACACTGTGAAAGTAATAAATAGCACTGAGTTTTGTATTTGTGGTTAAAAAGGGAAATTTTAGGTTCTATAAACGGTGCTAGAACAAAAATTCTAGTAACACAGGACTGTACAACACAGTGAGCCCTATTGTAAGCAATGGACTATACTTAATAGTACAATTTTTAAAATGTTCTTTCATGAATTGTAAATGTGCCACACTAACATGATGTGTTAATAGGTTAGTATTTGGGGATTCCCTATCTACATATTTTATGTATGACTTTTCTGTGAGCCTATAACTTCTCTTTTAAAAAAAATCAGTTTACTTTAATTGTGAGGGTTTACTTATAAATGCTTTAATTCTATTCCATCGGTCTGTTATGTATGTCCTTGTGACAGTACCATGCTGAGTTTTTTCCTTTTTAAACTTTTTTTTAAATTGTGAAATACAACATATATACAAAAAAGGCAGTAAATTTCCAAGTACATTTTAACAAGTAGTTATGAAACAGATTTTAAAGTTCAGTATAGGTTCGTTCCAAAGTTTTTTGTTCTTTCTTCTAGACACTGGAGACCAAACGAAATATCATTAAGATTTAGCAGTCATACTCATTTGTGAAATCCTATCTTCTGTTATAGTCCTTTTTCCTTTATTTTTTTTTTTTTTTGTGAAAAACAACATATAGTTGTAGAACAGATTTCAGTGTTTGGTATACGTTATAAGTCCACAATTTTAGGTTTTTACTTCTGGCTGCTCTAAGATACTGAAGACTAAAATATCAATATGATGATACAGCACTCATACTCATTTGTTAAACCTGACCTTCTCTGTATAACTTTACCATCACCTTTGATCTTTCTCCCACTCTTCAGGGGTATTTGGGCTATGGCCATACTACTTTTTCTTATTGGAAGGGACTGTCTATAATATGGGATAGGGGGATGGAACTAGTTGATGTTCTGGAACGTATATCTGCATTTCAGGACTTATCTGGTCAAGAGATTCATCTGGAGGTTGTAGGTTTCTGGAAAGCTATCCTAGTGCATGGAACCTTTACAGAATCTTATATAATGCCCTAGGTATTCTTTAGGATTGGCAGGAATGGTTTTGGTTAAGGTTTGGAAAGTTATGACAGGTAGTAATGTCTAAGTGAAGTTGTATTAAGAGTGAGCTTCAGAGTAGTCTATTTGAACGATACCTTATTTGTTACATGTCTTTTCCCCCTTTATGGTCAAGATGGCATTGCTGATCCCACAGTTACCAGGGCCAAGCTCATCCCTGGGAGTCATCTCCCACATTGCCAGGTAGACTTTCACTCTGGATGTCATGTCCCACATAGAGGGTAGGGGAACAGTTTCATTTGCAGAATTGGGCTAAGAGAGAAAGACCACATCTGAGCAACAAAAGAGGTCCCCTGGAACTAACTCTAAGGCATACTCATAGTTAGACTAAGCTTCTCTGCTATATACATCAGCTTCACAAGAGCAAGACTCAAGATCAAGGGCTTGGCCTATTGGTTTGGGTGTCCCTAATGTTTGATACAGTATCTGGGGCTTCTCTGGTGAAGTTCCATATTTTCCCCCCATCTCTCAAAGAACTTGGCCAATACTTTTTGATTATCTGCTTAATATACTCTAGCATATATCAAGTTATTACATTATACTATAGAGGATTAAAGGCTCTCATTCTTATTCTGGGCTCCCTGTGTTTAGAATGCTCAAATGACCTATCTAGACAGATTGAGTTAGATTATGTGCTACAGAAAATTTAGGTACTAGACAAAACAAACCTTTCTTCCTTTTGCCTCAAAGAATAGAAGGAGTTCTAAAACACAGACAATGTCTTCCTTACCACTGTATTCTGAATTACCTCAATCCCACTACTATGCTGTTTTGATTAGCCTGGCATTATGTTTTACGATCAGGAAGTGTGATTCATCCAACTTCATTCTTCTTTTTCAAGGTTGCTTTGGTTATTTGGGGCCCCTTAACTTTCCATATAAATTTGATGATCGGCATTCCACTTCCACAAGGAAGGCTCTTGGAATTTTTATTGGGATTGAGCAGAGTCTACAAATCACTTTGGGTAGAACTGACATCTAAATAATATTTAGTCTTCTAATCCAAGAACATGTAATGTTTTCCCATTTATTGAAGTCTTTTTTACTTATTTTAGCAAAGACAGCTTTCTGGGTGAAATTCCTTTACATATTTGGTTAGATTTATTGCTAAAAATTTGATTCTTTTAGATGCTATTGAGAAGAAACATTCTGATTTCTTCTTCTGACTGTTCATTACTAGTACAGAAAAACTACTGATCCTTGCCTGTTGATCTTGTACCCTGCCATTTTGCTGAGTACATTTAATAGTTTCAGCTTCTTAATAGTGGATTTTTCAGGATTTTCTGTATACAGGATCATGTGATCTGCAAATAGTGAAAGTTTTACTTCTTCCTTTTCAATCTGGATGCCTTTTATTTACCTTTCCTAATCGGCTAGAACTTCCAATACAATGTTGATTAAGAGTGATGACAGTGGGCATTCTTATCTTGTTCCTGATCTTAGAGGGAAAGCTTTCAGTCTCTCACCATTGAATTCGTTAGTTGTGGGGTCTTCAAAAATCCCCTTTGTGATAGTTTGGAAGCTGTTAGTACCCCCAGAAAGGGCCATGTTCTATTAATCCATTCCTGTGGGTGCAGACCTATTATGGGTGGGACCTTTTGGTTAGTTTATTTCAATTAAGATGTGACCCACGCTGCTCAAGGTGAGTCTAAATCCTTTTTTTTTTTTTTTTTTTTACCAGAATCCTTTATAAGAGGTTAAAAGACACAGAAAAAGCCCAGAATGCTCAGAGAGAAGCACCCATAAAAGATCAAAGAGTAAAGCCCCAGAGCAGCTAAGAGAGGAACCACCTGGGAGCAAAGGACCAGCAGATGCTAGCCATGCGCCTTCCCCTTAAACAAAATGTCCCCGATGCCAGCAGCCTATCTTCAGAGTCCAGGCATCATCCTGTTGATGGCTTCAGTGGGACATTTTCACAGCCCAAGAATTGTAAATTGTAAGTGATAAATCCCCGTTGTAAAAGCCAATACATTTCTGGTATATTGCATTTTGGAAGCTTTAGCAAAACCAAATACCATTAATCACCTTAAGGAAGTTTCCTTCTATTCCTAGTTTTCTAAGTCTCTTATCACAAAAATGTGCTAGATTTGTCAACCGTCTTTTCTGTATCAATTGAGATGATAATGTGCTGTGTTTTTTTTCCCCTTTAATCTATTCATGTAGTGTATTTCATTTATTGACTTTTATTAACTGGGGGAGTTTAATTCATTTACTTTTTTTTGGCATGGGCAGGCTCCAGGAATCAAACCCAGATCTCTGGCATAATTCATTTACATTTAAAGTAACTACTGATAATGCAGGAATTACCTCTGCCAATTTGTTATTTTGTGTTTATAAGTCTTATATCTTTTATGACCCTTAATTCTTCCACTGATGCCTATTTCCATATATTTTTTGGCTTTTCATACTATACCATTTCGAGACTTTTCTCACTTTCTTTTGAATTATTTTTATGTATCTTCTTTGTGATTACCATGGGGTTAAAATTTAACATCCTAAATCAATGACAAGCATATTTGATTTGATAACGACTTATTTTCAATAATATATGAATACACTGTTTCTATATTCCTGTCCCCCACTTTTTTTTCTACTTGTTACAAATTATATCCTGTACACTGTATGCCTAAAACTATTTATTGTACTTTTATTCATTTGCACGTTATGAAGAAGTGGAGTTACAGAACAATACAATATAATTGTACTGGCATTTATAATTACCCATATGGTCTTTATTTTTTAATGCTGCTTTGATCCACCATCTAATATTCTTTCCTTTCAGTCTGAAAAACTTCCTTTAGCATCCCTCAGCTTTTGTTTATCTAGGAATGTCTTAATCTCTCATTCATTTTGAGAGAAAATGTCGCCAGATATAAAAGACTTAATCTTATTGGGATTCTTTATACATAGTTCATTGCCTTCAAAGCAGGGCCCCCAGCTATCTGATGTAGCTGGTCAAAGGTAAAGACATGGGATAAGAGGACTTGTCTTCAGAGTTCAGAAGACTAGGAGATGGAAGCCACTGCAAGGAAGGTGAAACTCACTGGTCATTATGGCAATTTATCACCCTCTGCCTTCCACTCCTTCCTGGATGGAGTTCTCCTAGACTCCAGTGTTTCAAAAGTAGTTGAGATTCAGATAATTCTTCCCACTTCAACAGTTGTTTTGGAGGGGGGGACTGATTATTGGAACCTCTTATGCCATCTTCCCACAATAGCTCATTCTGTAAATTCAACCATTCTAATTCATGTCATCCCATGACAAGGGATTGGAATAAATGTAGGCCCCATAGAAAGCTCTAAACCTCACCTGAATGAAAATAAAATCGCTTTTAGATGATAAATCAATTTATAAATTTGGTTCATAAATTTACTTAAACAATTATAGAGCTCCAACCATGTGCCTATGTTTAGCTCTAGGAAAACCATAGTAAACAAGGTGGATTAAATCCACGCCTTCATGAAGTTAGTCTGATAAAAATAACTTCCAACTGAAAGAAATTTTAAGATCTACAAGGTGATATAATAACCCAGGTAAGAGTTAATTCAGGATAAGGTGTTTAGAAAGGCTTCTCTGAAGAAATGACAAATGGTCAGAGACAACAAGTCTCCTGAGCAAAGAGATTATCAAGGGCAAAGGCCTGAGGCAGGAGAGATACTGCTTGGCTTGTTAAGCAGTAAGCAGGCCAATGAAGCCTGGAAGTTACATTAGAAGTTAAGAATTCAACCATTCACTTTTCTTTTACGTGGGGGGCACATCCAATTTCAAATGGCAGAACACCAACTTACCAAAGAAAGGGTCCTGGCCTAGCTGCTTTCGAAGGCTTTCTACCACAGGGTGACCAAAGGTGATGTTGGGAACAAAATGCCTACAAGACAAATAAAACCTTTCTCTGAAAATATTTTCAATTCAGATTCCGTATTTTTCTCAACATGTATTCTAACAGAGGTAGGAGAGATGGTTGCCTGGGCTTGCAATATGTTTCAGTTTAATACCTAACGATATCAGTATTAAACAATGGTAAAAATGCCTGGATAATTTTAGTTTTACAAGTGATATCTCCTTGATAGTTCAACAAATCATAATACCACATATATGTGCATAACCATTTAATTACAATTCACAACGCATATAGGTAGAAATGGAAGGATGACAAAATCAAAATCCCAAAAGCTGTATGACTTGCCCAAGTCACATACTAGTTAGTAAGTTCTGGACTGACGCAGGGCTCCTGAACCCTAGCCTATTATAGGCTGCCCGTGGCTATTTTTAATTCACCTGTATAACAGGCACTAAATGAAATTTATTTAAAATGAAGTGTTTACTTTAAACATTTGATGTGTTTAATATAAATAATAACGATCTTTTATTAGGGTTTACTACATGCCAGGCACTGTACCTTATTTCATTTACTCTTCACAAGAGCCTTATAAGATAGATACTATTATTATCCTCATTTGATGAGCATAGGATAACTTGTTTAAGGCAGCTAATATTTTTGGAAGCAGGATTCAAATTAGGTGTTCCTGATGTCAAACCCCAAATTTTTAACCACTAACTCCAGTTAATCCTTTTCTTCTATCACTACTACAATGAAATATTTAATAAAACCATGCAAGTGCCAGGTTGGGTACTTCTGAGAGGACAGTATTTTATTAAAAAAAACAAACGATTTATAGTTACCACTACAGAAGGGTCTAAAATCTCATTGGTGGGTGATGGCAGAAATGGCTAACAACTCACCAGAGCTGTTGGTGGGAAGCAAACTCAGCCAAGGGCATTTCCCAACCAGGTGGCCCGTGTGGTGAGTTCGCATCAATGGACAGTAAGTTTAGGTAATGCGTGCTATAGCAGAGCCCAGGAGGTTAAGCAATATTCTTTTTCCACTCCCATTTCACCCTTCTGCCAATAAAGAAGCCCTTAAGGAAAGGCAGAGCCAAAGAACGAAAGTAGATTATGTCCCTGAAGTACTGCATAGAAGAACATTCCATTGAACTGTTACATGAATGGAAAATTAAAAAAAAAAAGCAAGCAGAAGTAAGCTAGTTATGTTTAAGGAAGCAGGGGGAAAGGGGTGCTGTTGGCCAGCTTGGTAGATTGTGCCACACTAAGAATCTCGAATGCCAGGCTAAACTGTTTCAACTTTATCCTGCGGTAAACTCAGAGTGAGATATTAAAGCAAGAAGCAATATGATGCAAAAAATAAAGTAGGAAGATGGATTTGCCAATTAACTGGAAGAAGGGAGGTAAAAGATGTTAGCAATGGCAACTGAACAGTAAGGGTGGAAACAAGGAGAGGCAAGACTGACAGGATTTGTTAACTGATCAGGTGTGGAGGGTTAAAGAGAGAGACGTAAACCAGGAGTAAGGAAGATCTTAAGCTTAGGTTTGTGGCAACATGAGTGTTCACTGAAAACTAAAACGTATATATGGGCCAGGTACCATTCTAAACACTTTCTATCTAATGTTAAATCCTCACAGTTCTATGAAGACGCTATTATCACCCATGTTTTACAGATGGGGCAGAGGCCCAAGGTCACACAGCTAGTAAGTGCTAGAGGCAGGCGCTAAACTCAGTCTGGTTTCAAAGCCCAGGCTCTTAACTACAATACTCATCTGCCCTTGCACTAATAACTAACAGAAACAGAAAGTCCAGGGTAGAAGGGAGTTCAATGAGAGAAGTCAGGATTCAGGACACATCTGAGAAGGACAGATAAAGTAGTACATGGATGCAGACACTTCACTATCTTTTTTGGTCCCTGGAGGTTAGGTTTCCAGGTTTAGGAAACTGTTCAACCATTCACCTGGAGCACCGATTTTCAAAACAATGGAAGAGATCCTTGTATTTACTTAGAACTTGGAATAGAGGTCAGATAAGTGAGCAGTGAGGCCTTGAATATAAGAGAACTTGGAACTGAAAGATTTGGATTTCATTCACTGGTCTTTTAATTTGCTGCTACATGGTCTCAGGAGTAACTGGTTTTGTTATGCTCTACCTTAGGTTTCATATAGCATGAAAATAAAAACATCAAGACCATATTTAGGGAAAATATAAGAAGGTAACAAAGATACCAGGAACACATAATCTACAA
The DNA here is from genome assembly GCA_004026745.1 of Myrmecophaga tridactyla. Lineage (NCBI taxonomy): Eukaryota > Metazoa > Chordata > Mammalia > Pilosa > Myrmecophagidae > Myrmecophaga > Myrmecophaga tridactyla. The sequence continues at coordinate 49,540 of PVIY010011079.1, read as the reverse complement.
CTACTGATTCCCAAATTATATGACATATTGTGCTACTGAAAATCAATCTGTTAGATTCCCGGTTCCCCAAGTACACTAGCAGAACAAGAACCAATATTCTCAAAAAAAAAAAAAAAACACCAAAGGCTTAATGCAAAGTCAAAATTAAAAAGGCAAGAAATCCAAGCATGAAGTTAGGGTATCACAAACAACAGTAACCACAGAGCACTTGCCACAAATGGATTTCTAGGCTCTGTTCCATATTACTGACTTCAAAGGGTACCTGGGAATCTAATTTTTCAGAAGTGACCCCAGGGAGTTCTCCTCAGACCAGTTTGGAAAACTACATTACACTCTAATGAAAAAGAATGTCACCAAGGAAGTCTTTTGTTTTGTTGTTTTTTCTTTTTCTTTTCTTTAAGGTACTTTTTGGAGTAAAGCCTGCAAAAAATAAAATGCAATTAAAAAAACCGGACACTCACTAGGACTAAATTATATTTGTTTCTAATATAGGGATTCAATTCTCTCATTTCTCTTCACGTTCCATCATCAACCCTAAGCATGGTTCATAATGTAACTATAATGCTATCTATTTCAAAGCAAAGACAGTAAAAGGCAGATAAAGTTGGTGTAAAATGTAGTAAGATCGTAACCAGAAAACAGTTTTCCATGAATCAGAAACCACAAATTCACAAACATATAGAGATCAGCAGATAATACTGAGAGGCTAAAAGGGTAGACAGGGAAAGAGGATAATGGCTGAAGGTGGTTGCTTTTTGGCTCCAGCCTATTAGGGCCTTATGAGACTGTGGGACCAATACTGCCAAATCTTTGGATTTTTTCAAAAGAAGCCAGAAATCCAGTATTAATGGGAAATCGCCCCAATTTTTAATCCTGGCAATGATTTTAAAAACTACTTCTCTGCTCTTTACCCAACTTATGATCAACACATTCCAGCCACTGTCCCATCATGGCACATTAATGTGTTTTCTAGTTTTCTTGTCCATAGACTCCATTTGTCCTTTATTTCAAATATCCAACCATACTGGCATCTACCTCCCCCACCCCAGTGTTTTCAAAATTAGGCGACTTCCTTTCTACAATGGAAACTCTATATCATGTGATATAGAGTTCCTGATTGTCAAGGTAAAGAAATTCTCAGGAAATTTCGGGGTTTGGAGAACAAAAAAGCAATGCATGCACAGCCAAACTAAATTTAACGTTGAATGAAATATTTAAATGGGGCCAAGAGAAGGAGAAGTATGGAGAGAAGGTAAGCTGCAGTAGGCCATTCTGGAAAGGAAGTCCACAATCCATGCTTTCATGCCCTTGGCCTAGAAGACAATGCAGTACACTGCTTAAGAACACTGGCATCAAAAAATAAAATAAAATAAAAATAAAAAAGAACACTGGCATCATCTCAGCCAGGCTCTGCTTCTTCTGGGGATACATCAGGAAGGGAATGAATTCCCTAAACTGGTTTCACCTTTTTTAAAAAGGGAATAACAATAGGTCTTACTTCAAAAAGTTCTGAGGATTAAAAGGTAAACAGTTTTCAAAATGGCATGCAGAATTTAGTTTTTCCAAGCTAAGAATGTTTCCTGACAACGGGGAAAGAAAGTTAATAAGATACAAATATTTTACCTTGATAAACTCAGTTTCTGCCATAAGACTGGGAGGGGGCAAAAAAGATTTCTTAGAGATCCTTCCCATTATGTTAAATCACTAACAGGTATCAAGTCATTCACTCATTCATTCAACCAAGTATAATCTTGTCTGGTTGCTTTACCTGCAGAGACTACAGAGGAGAGCAAAGGAGTCAGACCTTGTTTTTAAGGAACTTACTGTATAGCACAAGAGACATGAAATAAAATAAGAGTAAAAATTATCAGTTGCTCGTTAAGGACAATGTATTATTCATTCTCTGTAAGCTGAGTGCTTACAGAGACATTTAATTTCAGAGACAAAACAAGTTGTGCTGCTTTTAATCCTGGCTCCACCATTTTCCAGCTGCGAGATCATGGGCAGGTGATTTAATTTCTGTGCCCAATTCCTCACTGTCAAATGCTGGTGGGAACAATAGTACCAAGCTCATAAGGTTGTGTGAGCTAATTCATGAAAAGCACTAGAACAGAAATATTTAATGTTCATATATATTAGCCACTGTGATCATTAATACTCGACTGGTGAACTGAAACAAACTGATTTCCCTCTCCATTCACTTACTTAACACAAATACAAGCCTTAATTAAAGCCAAATTGCTCTCTGTGTTGAGAAGACTATATATGTATACAGGTAGCTTATTCTGCCCTCAGACCCCAAGGCATTTTCTGACACTCAAATGCACCCCCTTTTCCCTGAGGTACAGTGTATTACGGGTGAAAGCTTAGGGCTCTCAAGCAGAGGTGTCCCAAAAAGCTGCTAAGTAGAATTATATACAATGGCAAACTAAAAATCAAATTTTTGTGAGGGGTAGTATTTACCAACCTTCTTACATACTTAGCCTATAATTCTGAACATTCTAACGTGAAGGTTTTGCCATCACCATTTAGACAGACTGATAAGGACACCAGGTGGAATGAAAAAGAGAAACAAAAGATTTAACCAGAGAGAACAAAGGAAGACAAACTGTTCTTTACAGAAGTGTGAATGACATTAAAAATAAGGGGAAGTAACCGAGCACCCTCCGTAAAAAACACCAATTTGTAAATCTGAATGAGCGCACATAGAGGTTTTACCTAATTTAAAACAATCTATTTTATTTTAGCTCAACTCGAGATATTTATGATCTTACAGCCAGTTATCAGTGGGCCTGAAAACTACTTGGCAAACCCGAGAAGATACAAATTGCAAGGTGTAACTGTCACAACACTGTGTAATCTTTAGTCTGATTATTTTCCCTAGGTTTGTTTCCTCTTTTTCAACCTACTTGAATAATTACTATCATCCTAATTCCAAACAATATCGCTTGTTATGTACTGTAACCAGTGTTTTAAAAAATTACTTACAAAAAACTGACCTCCCTGAAGAGCAGGGTGCCTGAAGAGAAAATAGACAGGAAAATCAGAATTCGAATGATACAACAGCTAACAATTACAGAGAACTTACTATATGCCAGGCGCGGTCAACTTTACATATAGCAATTTATTTCACCTTCCAAAGAGGCGTAGGCGGTAGGTTCTATTATGATTCTCCTATTTTCAAATAACGAAACTGAAGCTCAACGAGGTTAAGTGGCTTGCCCAAGGTTAACCCAGCAAGTGGCAGAACGCGGGCACTCTCACTCCAGGAGCCAAGAGCCGAATCGTTACGCAAGTCTGTCTCCTTAGCTTCGTCACTAACTAACTATATGAGCTTGGGCAAGTCATGCCTATCCCCTTGGGCCTCAGTTTCTCTAACTGAAAATGAAAGAAATGGCCTGGAGATTTAAGACTATTCCCGAGTCCCAAAGCCTAAGAGAAAACTACACGTTATTGGTGGGGGAGGGAGAGGTTAAGGTTTGGGCCCCGGCCGCAGGCCAAGCTGCCGCGTCAGGTCCGCTCCAGACGGGACCTGCAGGGCTCCCACCTCAGCTCGGGTCTTGGTACCGCACTCAGAGTGACGAGCTCCGCGGTACAGCGATGCGGTGCATCCAACAGGCGCTCAATACAGGCGCGCCGGTCCCAATCCCGCGCGACAGGCCTGACCCAAGCCCCGCGGAGTTACCCGTCCATTACATCCAGGTGCAGATAATCGGCCCCCGAGTCCAGCATCCGGAGACACTCTGCCCCTAAGTTGGCCAAGTCACTGTTGAGGATAGACGGACCGATCTTGCAGCCGGACGCCATGGTGCTGGTTCACAGGAGCCGAATAACCCCACGAGACCCCCGGACCGACGAAGGCGTCGCTCCGATTGGCCGGGCAGCTTTGTCCCCGCCCCTTCCCGGTAGAGAATGTTGCTCTCTGCCGGAAGCAGCCGCCCTGCGGTGAGGAAGTCTCGCCTCCTCCTCGGGGGCGGGGCTGCCAGCTGGGGTCAGGGGCGGTATCTGGCACAGATGCGATCCTCGGCGTAGGTGCCAGGGCAGTGCTCCTGGGCGCGAATCGGGACGTGATGTTTTTTTCTTCTTGTGACCCTCATTTTTAGTACTGTTGCGGGTTTCTCAGACCTCGCTGTATTCAAGGATCTTCTTAAGCTTTTTCGCCTTAATTCTGCAGTTCCCATTCCTCTGCTCCTCCCTGCACTTCACCTTTTGCTTTTACAGCATTTGCGCTCCTCTCCTTTACTCTCCAGGCCCTCTGCTTTAAAAAAAAAAAAAAAACTCTTCCGCCGTCTCCTTTCTCTTTTCTAGAACTCTCTTGAAGAGCTGGAGCATTCCGGGTGGAATCCTGGTTCTGCCCGATACCGACTGAGTGACCTAGATGGTCACTTCTCTCTGCTTCAGATCCTCAGTTTTCTCATCTTTAAGACAGTGCTCAATGTTTAGGGTTATGAAGATTAAACTATTAAATCCATAGTACCTGGCATTCATGCAAAATTGTGGTGATTATTATTCAGTCCTTTTTTGCTTCTGCCCCATGTCCCTCTTCTCTCTCTCTCTTTTTTTTTTTTTTTTCCTTTCAGCAGGGTTCCCTGACAAATTGTGATGTTTATTTACTGTTCAAACTCATCCGGAAGTGGGTGGTTGTTGGGTCAGGAAAAGAAACGGAAGTAAACTACATGCGGGGGTTGGAATGGATTTAGCAAGAGCACATGTTAGAGGTATGAAAGACAAATCCGAGTTGAATTAGCAGACTACAGCGTCTCATTAGGGACAACAAAATTTTGCTGCAGTAAAGGAAACCAGAACTGACTAGCTTCTGGGTTCTTGGGATGACAAACAATTTTTTTTTTTTTTTACATGGGCAGGCACCAGGAATCGAACCTGGGTCCTTGGGCACAGCAGGCAAGCGTCCTTACCTGCTGAGCCACCGTGGCCCGCCCGACAAACAATTTTTATAGACAAAAAGGAAATGAGCTAGACTCACTGATTGGGAGTCAGTCCGTCCTATAGGGACAGGTGGGCTTTATTTTGTATTGGGTTGCGTGTAATGAACTAGGGCTTGAGTGGTTATCTGGGTCAGCTGCCTTGATGGAAATTTCAAATTTCAATAAAGAGGAAACTCGAGAGGGAATTCAAAGAGGAAGTAGGGATTTTTTTCCTTTCTTTTTTGCTCTGAGGGTTCCCCAAGGTTTTCCCAATATAAATTTATCCGGGGGTAGGGGCACTTTGTACTCTGTATGAAAGAAGTGGTAGTACCTTGGATTGCATGGTCGTCCTGGGCACATTCAGGAACAACCAGATCCTTAATCTCCCCACTGGGAAATCTAGCACTCATCTCAGTGGGTCATAACCTTGGCAGAGAAATGAAGTTGGAGGTCCTTCCCTCCCCAAGTGCTATTCTGCATTATTTTGAAGGGCAGGGATGGAAATCATGAGTGTAATGGAGCTGGGGTACAGGCGGGAGATTAGAGAGGGGGATTTGGAAATTGAAGGTGTCAGGGACAAATTGGCCACCATGTAGTGGCCTCAGGGTCGTGGTGGGGAGGGACAGGCAGAGAGGCCATTAACAAAGGCACACCCCATGTACCCAAAATGAACACTTTGCAGAATTCATTAACTTGTTCCCTAGGTTAAGAAATGAAAAATGAAGCTTATTCAGAATAGTAAATGTTTTTAGATTTATTTTATTATATGTGCATATTCAAACACAGAAGTCTTATCTTTCATAAATATCTTTCATAACATTTCAGTATTTCTTCATATGCATTTTTCCATGCTCTTTGGTCATTCAGTATTCATAACAGACTTCATGGTCATCTGAGGGAAGCTGGCTGTGTTTTCAATCTTTTTTGCCTTTAACTATAAAATGGCTAATAAAGGATTTTCATCCTGCAGTCACAGTGACTATCAAAAATCATTATGGAGGTACATCATCTTTAATCCTAAATAATCCTGAAATAATACAAGTAAATTTATCTTAAACTTTTCCAGATACATTCTGCCCTCAAATTGCTTTTATTCTCCTGAGTGTCAAACCAAAGTTTGCTTCTAAAATGCTGCAGCTGAGACCCACTAAAGTAAATGAGGAAGTGGGACTGTCTACTCACTGCCAAGACAAGGCCATGGAATTGCAAGTGTGAGGTCACACGTACCAGCATGACTCAATGTGATAAGCAGCAAATTTGGAGACTGTGCTCTATTAAAAGTATCACTTGAGGAAGGATAATTAGTGTTTTGGACTGCAAATTCTATTCATTTATGACCCTTTCTTGTCTGTAGGTCCTTACATACACCCTACTCTTTTATCTCAGATGCTCTCCAAGCTGGACAGAAGAGTCAAGAATGCTCTTCGTAACTAAAGGGAGGTAATCTTGGAGGCTTGGAATAGCAAACCAGCTACTCCAACCTGTGCAACCAAGACATAGGAGGCCGTAAGCACAGATTTTTTTTTTCACTCAGCATTGCCATGGCCATTTATGTCTTTTGACTCTGATTCTAAGTGCCTTATCCCAGTGCACTCAATAACTCAGCTTCCTTTCCAGAAAAATAGAATAACTTATCTAATAGAATTATAGACAGCAGTGAATACAGAGAAATAAAAATGTTTTTCTATAGAAAATGCTGTATCCAGGATTTGAACTGGTTTAACTGAATCTGAGTAGTATAAATCTACACCCACTATCATGGATGGTATATCTTTATTCCAAGGTCTCTCAAAAAGTTAAGCTGAATTTCAGAAGAAGTAACTTCTTTGTTGAGTCCACTTATTTACAAATGGGAAGTGGGTGTCTATTGTATTTTTTCCTCTGCATAAGATAAATACCATCAAACAGCATAGCTTAAAAAAATTATCTATTACCAATATTATATTTATCATATGTAATTATCTATTTTAGCCACATACTCAATAATATCTTGAAAATCAAAAAAAATGATTAATTTTTCTTTAGTTTTCCCTAATCTTCCTGTTTTTTTTAAATATAGTTATTCCTTCAGACTCCAGGTAACAGTATTCCTGAGAATACATCTTATGACAGTCTTACGCACATACATAGATATATACTTTATTACACATAAACATTCAACATATTACATTCAACACATTTAAGGGAACCTTAAAGAGAACAAATACACATATCTGCAAAACCTCAGTAGTCCCATTATGAAAACTCTGTAAGGCCCTGTTTCTTAGAGTGGAGGCTTTTTTGCAAAGTACAACATTACTCAGCTTATTGAAAAAGTTTCTAACAGACTTCCATTAACACCAGTGTGAAGGAGTCAAGCTAAAAGGCAAACAGACCAGCATAATCATGTTTCAAAAGAGTCCGATATTTTTAAACATATATAAAGGTACTTAGGATTCTTGTCAAATGTTCTCTGACCCCTTTACTTTTTAAATATTTGAAACAATGATACATAGAGATTTGAATCAAGAAACTGGAACAAAGCACACACATACAAAGGGACTCATATAGCCCAGACGCTTGTAATTACCCAACATAAGGCCTCTAATGCTTATTGAGCAGCATAATTTTTAACAGGAGAAATATATTAACTTAGAAAGAATCATAAAATCCATTATCTGTGTATTTCTGTATGTGAGAATTAATTCATCATTAAGTGTAAATAATATGAAACTATTTTAAGACATAAAAGAGCCCATTTAGTCTCCCTAATTTTTGAACATTTAGATTTGAAAATTTAGTTTCATCCTTTTATCTTTAACTCACTGATATTCAGTCATTTCATTTTCTAATCGAATGGGACCATAACCCAATATTATATTTAGGCTTATATAAATCACAATATAAACAAGGTCAATTTAATACTCACTTCTAACAGAAAAATAATTCCTCTATATGATTAGGGCAGGTTTAGTAGGTTTCTTCTATATATACATTACATATCATAGCCAACATAGTCAAACTTTAAACATTAAGAATGTGTTTTAAATTCATTGCAATGTAACCAAGGTCTATATTTAACTTTAATTTGAGGACTAAAACACACACACACACACACACACACACATACACACACACACCATACTAATTTTGGTATTCATATGAGTTTTTTTTTTATATGCTTAATAGTTATGTAGCAGTTTTCTATTGTAAATTGTTAAAATATTGAAATTCAACTTTGAACTCTATGATTTCCAGCCCTACTAAAGGATCAATAACACATTAGGCATTGGCCTCACAAGCTTTCTAAGTTTTAAACTTTTTTTTTGAAGTAATTGAACATCAAGTTAATGGCCTACTTGCAAAATACACAAGCTGGCTCTGTCTATAAAGAAATAGCCCACTTTATATATTTTTCTCCTCGTAAACTTAGATGTGCCAAGATCATAAGATTGGTATTAACATTGAGAACAGGTTATTTTATTGAACCAACTCTACCTAACACTAACCTTAATATCTGAAAATATGCCCTCAAGGATGGGCACAGGATACTATGTGGGAAATAAATCATATTTCGCAATATCTCCTTATCTTAGCATTGATGTAGTCTGGGCTAGAAGTAGGAAAATCACCTATTTCTAGCTAGCTATTAAAATTTACATTTAATTTTTATTGTTGTATAGGCTGTTTAGTTTCTTAATTAAAAGTTATTTCTGATAAATTTTCAAATATTCTCTATATGTGTGATAATGAAATGGAATAATCTTATGGCATTAGCATTTTGATTTACAACATGAAATGAAAACAGCAGTTGAAAAATAAATATTGAAAAGTCCACAGTTCTAAAAATAGTATTTTTTCTTCTTTGAATGGCAGTATTGTTGACAGAAGCAAAATGGCTGCGAGCCTATTTATTATTTACTTTCCCCAAACTAACATTTTCCTTCTGATTATTTTTATCTATATTGCTACTTGTACAGCCATCTGATTTAATATTTTTGAAACTATAAAAATAAACATTTGCATGGGATGTATAATATGAGTAACCTCAAAAAATTGGATTCTCTTTTTAGAACGTATTTAATATTCTCAGGTAAGCGACTTTGTAATAGTACACAGTTCTAACTGCCCAAGGCTTCTTCAGTCATAAACAATGTGCAGCAAAATGGCTCTTTCCCTTATTCCTCCCTGGTTTTTTGTTCTCTGCAGAACCAAATCAGATTAGCCAGTGATTATGACGATGTTTATAAAACATCTTGCACATTGGCAGCAAAATGTACTCAGGTTTGTGCCACTCATTGGATGTAAAGTGCTGTTTTTTAAATTGATCTTTTCCAGGAAAAAGTGTTCAGCTTTCAGCAGAGTGAGCCCTTCCAGGTCTTATTTACACCTGCAACTCTTTCAAGATATAGAATTAAACATGAGATTCATCTAGGTCTCCATCAGCCTTCCCTAGTTCACTGGGAGTAAAAGGGAACTGGCTTGACAGCAGGGGGTTTTCCATGCCATTTTCCTCACTAATGTGAAGGACAGTGTCTCCATGCTGTATAAGGCTAGATGTCTCAAGGCCTGCAAAATCATCAGGGTCTGAGAGCTGAGTGGACAGGGGACTCTGTGCTGTACCACCTTGTGCTTCTGTGTCCTCCTCCTTTTCTCCTTCTTCAGTAGGGATGGTCTCACTCTGAAATCAAAACAACCACAACATCCTGAAAAGGTGGGATAGGTACCAGAGGAAAGTATCAAAAAATATTGTCTATTAGTAACTGGACAAGGAATAGGAATGCTAGTCCCAGTTCTATAGTTTGTTATACGTGAGATTTTGCATAAGTCCTCCCGACTTTCTAGGCCTGGGTTTTTTAATCTGTAACATAAATATAATTTTTGTCCTGCTTACCCTGTAAACTGTGACGATCAAATGATATAATGATAAATGTTTCAATGCTTTTTAGACCTTAGAGATTATACAGATGTAGATATAGTATGAAGAGTAGCCCCTTAGCTTTCTTTAAGTACCACATGGGATGAGTAAAGGACCTACAGGAATTCATTTATAAAAATTAAAACAGGAAGGAAAAATACCAAAAGAGCAAGAAAAATACCAAAACAATGAGAAACAAAATCAAAACAAAAAGTTCTTTTCATCTTATAGAAAACAGAAGGCTTTAAATTTAAAGGCTTCATCTAAATTGGAAACTTACTTTCTTTTTATTGAAGTATTCTTTTTTTTTTTTAAACTTTTTATTAATTAAAAAACTTAACAAAAGAACATTAATATATCATTCCATTCTACATATTGAAGTATTCTTTGACTATGAATTATACACCTGAAATAATTATTTCAGCTGCAAAATATTTTCTCTTGGGTTTTTCATAACTAACAATACCAAGCCTTCTCTTTGGTCCTTCTTAAATAGGTGTATTCATAGCCATACACTTTATATAGATTTTCGTTTTCATGATGACAGGACCAATGGAACCTGACTAATAAAGCATTACAGATCCAGACTTAATTTTATGCAATAAATTAGCATATTCAAGTGATTGTTGAACCATAAGTATGCAAGGAGCAAGCCTCGTCATTTCTTCAGCATCCTCACCTGCTTGGGAGACAGACTGTGGAGATCAGCAACAACAATGGCAGGAGAAGAAGTGAGGACTGGTTTGTCCATTCCTTCTGGTTTCCTAGGTGGGGCTGGGCTACAGCTCTGTGGCTGGCTTGCGGCAGGAAGTATGTCTGTTAAAGCAGCTGCTGGCTCTGGCTGAGCCTCGATGAAGGTCACAGACCGTTTCTGATCTGCTGTAAGTCAGAGGTGAGGCAGTAAATAGCAGGGAAATTGGGTGAAATGCATTGCTAATGCTTAATAAATACAGTGTCAATACTCATTTTAAATCAGTGTTTCCTGGCTTCTCCTAGTGAAGGCATTATTGGTTTTTTAATAAATGAGAGCATTTTAAAACTATTATGTACAAATTTCAATTTTACCCCCTATCAAAGAGTGGGACTTGGGTAGAAAAAATCATTTTTATATAAATGGCCTAAAATCAAGATCTGCATATAGCATTAGGTAAACTTTATCAGCTGTTATAACAACTGCCAGCAGGACTTAAAAGTCCATATTATTTATCACTCCGTTGACTTCAGTAAGACATATAACAAACCCAGTCCTTGGCTTGGGCAGGGGGCGGCGTTAGGGCAGGGATGGGAGACATAACTCTCAATAGTCAAATTGCTTATTATCGTGGTTTCTCTTAAGCTTTTCCATCCCTGAGTTTCTGGTGGTAGGGAAGAGGGTAGGAGAGGATGAAGAAAAGGACTCTAAAATTTTCTGGGCAACTTCTTCCCTTATCTTAGTGCTTCGCAAGGGCTGCTTATGTGCATTAGCTCAGTTTCTGCAGGCCTTCTTATCTGGTTTGCCTGGCAGTGTGAAGGAGGCCTCACCAGACGGCTTTGTTTTAGGTTGTATGCTCCTGCGAGTAGTTGACAGCCGAGCCCCATGGCGGTTTCTAGATTCATTCTGGGTCTTCTGACGTGATAGCAGAGGACGTCTGAGCTAAAGAGAAGAAGCAGAATAAAGCTGGCAAGAGAGCGCAGACTGCCTTGGAGGAAACAGAGGATTCTGACTATAATTTGGTTCTTTATTTACATGTTTCTGTGACTCTTATGATGGTTCCTTATATTTGTAGCTGATAAAACTTCTATCTGCTTACCTGACAACAGATATTTGATTCTGAAATTCTCTTTCATCAATTCTATCCCCCAGCTATTACTCCTTTATATATTTTAAGAACATTAATTAATGTAATTGTAAAACAGTTACATTAATATAAGAAACTAATATTGCTTACTAAGTCACCTTTTGCTCATCTCAGAGTTCTAGAATATACTCTAATGCTCAAAAAGGTAGTTTATGAGAAAACCTCAGATGCTGGGAAAATGTCTGTTACCTGAAATGGTGCTGGGAAGCTCCTGTTGGACAAAATCTCACTTAGATTTTTATTTAGAAAATAATGAAAAAGAATTCCAACTAAAGAAATTGAAAAGCTGGCTTTACTTCCATTTCGGTTTTAAATTGAATCATTAATCTTGGAACGAGGAAGAAAGGACTACTCTATCTCTGTCTCTACACAGAATTGGGCCTTAAATCAACTTTACAACTAACCTACCTCTGTCAGTAAGTTTGGCTAAGGAAGGTTTCTGGATTGGAAACAAATAGAATTGTAGCCTCTTACTCTGCTACGTAATCAGCTTTGCTAATAAGAAGATTCAGGTCTTGTAGCTTGCTCAAGCACTTACCATGTTTTAAAGTTGCTCTGAACTGCATATTTCAGGTGGGGAGAAGGCAAAATATAATCTTAATATATATAAGCATTAAAAATTGAATAGAGCTTCCATTTCACAGGATGACTCGCTTTACTTACAGGGTCTGCTTACCTGCCGCAGACCCCTCTTCCTCCCCAACGGCTGCTGAATGAGGAGGTTCTGTTGGCCAGGCTCGCTCTGTACACTTGCCACCCTGTCAAGCAGCAACAGCGTTAGTGTACCCTGGAGAGAGCACAGAAGACTATCCTATGGTAGATATTAGCCAAAATCATTTATATGAAACAGTCACTTCAAAGACACCATTATCTTTGAAGGATGGTTGGGAAAGAGTCCCTGGGATAGGATTTTCAAAGGTTTAGGAGGGAGGACAAGCCTTGTAGCCTCAAGCTGCCAAAATTGAGATTCTGTTTTCAATCACTGATGCCGTATCTCATTCAACAAAACGTTGTTTCGATCGCACCCCTGGTTTGGAAGCCACCAAAAGGTTTAAGATGTCATATTCTAATCTCAATTTTTTTTTTTCCAAGGGGAAGGGAAAAGGTGGTGATGAACAAACACAAACAACTCTTTCACATGGATGGGAACACCTTTATAAAATTTCAATTTAAATGAAAATAAGATGGACGAATATCAAAACACATCAGACACAGATTCCATTTGGGTGAAGGGGCACATTCAACACATGTTTGCAGCCTGAAGTCTCTGTGACTACTGAGTAAATGCAGAGTCACATGGGTAGACAATCAAATGTTTTTTAAAAAGTGGTTTTATATTTAAAAGGCTGACAAATTAATTGAGTTGTCATTTCAACTCAGGAGCTTTAAGATCCAGTAGCTGCACTCAAACATATTGTGCAGTTTGTAAAAGCAACAACCTGCTCCTCCCAAATTTACTGTGTATGTGTGTCTTTTTTATGCAAAAATGACTACTGTCATTGGTCACTATTTTAGATTTGGGTGAAGCTGAAAATACTAATATGATCCCATAATCCTTTTTCATTCTGCATGCATGTAGAATAAGTATTTATAACGGGAGTGTACCATGCCCCATTCTGTGGGTGATGCCAATGTGATAATTTGGTTAATAGGTAATTAAATTCTGTTTTGCCTTTGCAAGAGGAGAGTCATCTACAGATAATTTTCAGCGTAAAGTATTTCATAGAGAGATCCAGAGTCAGCAACCATGCAGGTAAAAGAAAGATTATATTCCTTTAATTTACATTAAAAAAAAAGAATAAGAGCTACCTTAAGACCTGGCTGAGGTTGTAGGGAGAGAAACAGATGGCAAGATGGACAATCAGACGTTTCCCCCGTTGTATTAGCAACTAGTCATCACATCATTGACACAGGCATGGTTTGTCATATTTTAAAAATCTGACTCATATTTCCACCAGAAGAAAATCAATGACTTCCAAATGAGTTTATCAAATTTTTATGAATTATGGACATATTTACATCATAATTACACCACTTGGGGTACACAACGTAAAATTCCAGAAATACTCAAAACAAGTGTTTTTGAACTGTTATGTTCTCCTGAAGTTAAAAAGATCAATGAACAGTATCTTTGTACATATATGACCTTGAAGCGTATTTTTATAAAGAGGGAAAATTACCCTAAAGGAACAATGCCATAAATTCTGGTAAGCAATTCAGACTATGTTGCTGGCATATTTGAAATGACATCTCCTTATTAATTATGTTTCAACATGTGTCTGTTGAATTACCATTTGCACAAAAGTAGAAACAAGTTTTTCTCAAATACCAAGCAAAGCTTTCATTGGCATTGATACTTCATTGACATCTAAATGTTACCTCAGTTCCCTTGCGCATAAAGGGAGGTTAATACTTACCACCTACCTCCCATTAAGGTAGAGAAGAGAAGTTAGTTGATGTAAAATGGTTTGGACATGAAAAGGATAGCATGCTTTCTTGTTTTGCATTTGATGTCTGTAATGAGTTTATTGCTTCTAGAATACTAAAAGGGAGTGGGTAATAAAATGTTTTGAAAATAATTGGGCAGAGAAAATGAAATAGAGGCAGTCCTCATGTCCCATTTTTATTCAGTTATCTGAGATTGTAAAAAAGAATGGTACAAGAAAAGAAAAGAAATACATGTTTTTCAGGGAGTGTTAAATGTCAAAGCATAATGGTAATTTTACAATGATTATTCCACGGGAAGATCATAAGCATCAACATTTTCTCTGTGGATGGAGAGGCTTATGTCTAAGAAATGTTATCAAGTTTACAGCTTTGGTAATTAGTTTTTCTAGGTAAATGAGATAGCATTTCATCAGTGGAATGCGCACATCAAAGATGAAATTTTAGAACATGTCCTTGGAAATGCATCCCTGCTGAATTATACTTTTCCTGAAAATGTGATGTGAACATGTTTATATTTAGAACACATAGGCTGACTTACTCATGCACAGTTAGGAAACATTAATAATAAACTTTCAAAGAAGTTAACATCTGAAGAGTCATTTACATAGAACATACTTCTTTTGGGGGGTTCTATATCTGATTTGAGTGTCATATGAAAAGTAGTTGCAATTTAGCTTCTCTCCACATTACATAATATTCATATTTGCTGGATTTGTGATGTATGACTACAAGATGTGCAAAACTAAAGCCAATCAGAAGACCAAAGTGTTTGCACTAAGTGCCTCTCTGTATTATGCCCCATTTTCTATTTCACTTTTTTTAAACAGCCCCATTATAATTCTCACCTACCACAATTGCAATAATCAAAGCAACTTTCTCTTTTAAAGGAAATAATGTACATTGTTTTACTCACTGATCTCAAATTTTATATTCCAGTAGGTTGTTGGATAACTTTGAATAATGGGAATGTCTACTTCATATACGATAGTTATAACAAATAAATCTTAAAAGCTGAAAATTTGTCAAGTTATGTTAGAGCACTGGCACATGGTCTGAAAACTTCTTCTTATGCAAATCCCTGGTATCCTGAAGTCTTGAATCTTGGCAATGAAAAATGATCGGTTTCCACTGTTTTGGTCAAGTAACAGGGAGGAAATAAGGATAAAAGCGAATAAAACTGTCTAAATTGAAGCTAACATCTTGTAACATACTTAGAAATAAATCATTTCTTGCATTTTTTTGTCATCTACCAAATATCACCATGGCAGATTGTGTAATAATCTAGGTTGTAGAAAAGTAAATGGTACTCGACACAACTGGAGTGATTCAAACACTATCTACAAAAAACAAAACATCATATTTTAAATGCAACAAAGTAATTTATAAGCTAGCCAAATTTAGACAATGCCAGGAGGGTGACTGGGGGACAAAATACCTCTATCCCCTTGTTTCAGAGTGCTGACCTGAATTATAGTGTGTGTATGGACACACACACACACACAAACATATATATGTATGTAGCTCCTAATGGAATATATACCTCCTCATGGTATTTCTTAAAGTATAGGCAAACAAGGGCCCTTCAGTAAACAATAAAAATTAATTTCACTCACATCAAACTACAAAAAATATATATTTCATAAATAAAAAAATCTAAGTAGAAACACTGGGTAAGGTCAGCGCAGGAAAAAGTGAGCTAGTGAGTTTCACTGCTTTTATCTGCACATTTAGTCTGAATTTTAATATGGTTAGAGAAACCCACAGATGGAACACAAGAAAGACAAAGAATAGCCATTTACCCTGAAGTGATGGCCTTCTGATGAGATTACATAAAGCCAGCACCAACAGAGCCAAGAAGCATTTGTAGAGAACAGAGAAATAAACAGTAGACTAAATCCTACTTTCATGTATCCCAGTAAAACATTTTATTTAAAATTTACTGAGTCTCCACAGTAGCCAAGAAAATTTTTGGAGTCAGATTAAAAACAAGGATTAATCTGGTTCCTAGCTATCTCATAAGAACTGATTTAGCAATCATAAAGTATGTATCCATAATATCATGACACATATCTTCTCAGTTATTAATTCTCACCTACATAAAAAGGCAATTTTAATTTTTTTCTCTGTACTTTGAAAGTATCTGCCAAGTTTTCATACCTGGAAAATGTGATGATCATAAGATAGGTCCTATTTTTTTTTTATCTCACCTAGACTCTATAGTCTTATTCAAACTTGAGTCACTTTTTTATTTTCCATGGACATTAAAATTACGTTTACAAATCAAATAGCACTGCAATCTGTTTGTTTAAGAACTGGTTGTCAATTCCCACCTTTCAAAGTGTTCTAATGTGTCCAAACAAAATCTAATTATCAAGCCTAATTATCCAGTCTTAAGGGCTTGAATAACTTTCTATATGTCTCTATTCTTCTGAAGAAAAATTATGTCCAGGGTCTAGACAGGGAGGAAACACCTACAATGAGACTTTAAACCTCTAAGAGTAAAGAGCAATGCTATCCAAATAAAGGAACTCTCCCATAGAATATATTAATTTCCAAAAGAAAGAATCATTTCTCCAGAGCATACAACTTCTAACAGGCTATTTCTAATGGTGAATCTTTTAAAAGAAACATTAGCACAGGTTAAAAAAATCCTAGAAGAAATTTTCAATAGCTTTGGAAAAATTTTATTGGTTTCCACCTACTTATCAGGGTTATTTTAGCCACTTCCTCATTTAGGCCATCCAGTCCAACCTGCTTCTTTTGCCCAAAACAAATGCTCATTCAAAAGCAAATTCCCATGAAAGTTTAGCAAAATATTATGGGGAAAAAAGTAGGGTTTATTACTTTCCCTTAGAAGTATTTCCCAATATTCTTTAGGCTTTGGAGCCAGATTTTCCTCAGAACTACTGAGCTATTTTAGGTCCCGGTGCTCAGGTTAAGTGTAATTTACATGGTTAATAACCCTACTGCTTCTTTAGGATTTGGAGCTGAAGTATAGAGAAGTCGCACACTCCAAATACAAAAGCCTGGAAACCAAATATAAAAGTACATGTCCTATTCTGTAAACCCACCTCTCCTCCAAAGAGAACTTGGTGATATGACAGAGCAAGAGACAGGATTTTCAGGGTATGGCAAAGGTGGATGTGCTGCTGGCTAGTGGAATGTCACTGCATTAAGAGAAATACTGCAGAATCCAATAGGCATCTTCCTGTTTCTTGACCACAACTAGGGTGACTGACACCAGAACTAAAAACAACTGTCACAGGAACAACAGATCAACAGCAGTCAGAATCCTGACATGATGGATTAATTCAGTTGTTAATAACCTCTATAGCTTTGGTTCTAAACCACTCTTACCTAGCAGGAGCTTTCAGTTTACTCTTATTGGCACTGGACCCAGGGCAGACTGGATTAATTTGGATAACTTCAAATCAATCACTGTTTTAATCCTGAGCCTACCAGAGAGGGCCTAATCCTTTGGAGAGTTCATAAAAAATATCCACTCAAGCTCCTGCCTTCTCTCACCAACACTAGACTGGTATTTACTCAGCAAGAATAGAATGTGGCCTAATGAGAAAAATCTCAGCACAAAGCCAGCCAAATGGGAGTCTATTTAATATATTCTACTGCCGGAAAGCCACTGAAACTATGTTCTAATCAAGGATCTCCTGTCTCCAGTGGACTTTTAAGCATTAAACAAATGCATTCTTTGAAGCAATGGTCACCATGCTAGGCTTGGTTCAGATCCTTCAAATACTGTGAACAACTAAGAGATGCCATCTTGAGGAACTGTTTTGTTTCTCGACTTCTTTGTCTCCACAGCTCTTGCTAATGGAATTAAGTCTGCACTCTGCAGCACTTCCGTATTTCCCACCAATAAGAGACTGGTCTTTCAAGGCAAGGGCTTGCAAACACAAATGAATGTCATGAATTATGGGTCCAATAAAAATAAAAAAGAAACACCTGATAATGGACTAAATTTCCCATTTTCAATTGCAAAAGAAAATGTGAAATCTGAACAAGACGCAAATAAAAGAAAAAGAAACAAAAAAAAACAACCTTTCACAAGAACAGCCTCTCAACATTTCCTCATCCTTGTGAAAAAGCAATAAACACAGATTTCTTATACTCACTATATAATGCAAACCTTAAAGGGAATGTTTTCTCTTGACATGGAACAGAGGCAGTCTTAGGATGAACAAGAAGCATAACCCCTAATGAGGATTAGTTGAGAGGTGTGAATCAACAGCACAAGATTAGGAATATTTGACGTGGTTTATCTGAGTGTTAAAGGTGCAGTCCCCCTTTCTGAAGCTTTCACTGAATAGCCAAGAAATCGTTATTATTTGCATAAGACGACTTATTTACTTACCAAGAAATGTTTGTATCTTAATTTCATGGCAAGTTTTGGAGTCATCTTCATTCTGGGACACAAATTCTTTACATAAGAGTTGTCTGAACACACTACTATAATAGCCAGCCAAATAGCATGCATCAAAGAGAGGTAATTATTTAAGTTATATTGGCATTGTTATTCTTAATTAGCATCATTGTTTGCTTTCTTACTTATCCATAGTATTAACCTAAATGACCTGTCTTGATTTAGTAAGGGGCTTCCTGATGGTGAGGCATTGTATTCAAAGGCTTCTGCAAAACAATTTTTTAATTTTTTAATGAATATTATTGTGGGAGGGAATAATTAGCTGGGATAATTTTAACATTTGGTATATCAAATTTTTTAGACATCTATGGGACAAGCCCCTAAAAGAACTCCACAGAGTTTTTGTTTGTTTGTTTGTTTACATGGGCACCGGGAATCAAACCCGGGTCTCCGGCATGGCATCCACAGAGTTTTTAATAAGCTTTTTAAGGCACTATGGTTGAGCTCTGAAGCTGAAAATGAAGGAGGGTTAGCTACACCTTTGACTTCCAGGCTCGGGTAATCATGAACAACAAAGGGTAAGGAATGGAAATAGATATCAAGACGGGGCGAGAGGAGACAGAGAGACAGAGGAGACAGGGAACAGGTAGTTTCCCAGCACAGACACCAATAGACAGGTAGCGTTGACACTGTACCTAGAGAGGCTGCCCTCGGCGGCCAGGCCCTGGGAGTCATCGAGGACATTAGGTTCACTGCAGGAGGGGTAGGGAAATGAAGCATTTAGGGAAAGAAAATGCAAAAAAAAGGAAAAAGGCATGCAATTTTTTGCTTTCAAGAACTAAAAATAAATTTCACGAACAAGGAAGGAAAAGGAGACAATCAACCATTTCACCTTGTGCTGGGTTTGTAAAGACATAGGACTCAAGGCAAAGGGAAAGAAGGGACTTTGGATGGATAAGACTCTCAGAGGAATGATCTATTTATTGGGCAAGTGTTGAGATTAAAATGTGCTCCAAGTGGTCACATAAACTCTGAAATACTTTGGAGAATAAATCTGTAGAAGATGAAGTTATCATTCTTTTGGTCACCATTTATTTAGCTGTATTGTTACTATTTTTAACCTGTTTTATGTACATGATGTTTCACTGACCTGGGACTCTGCTTTTCTTTTGTGTGTTGTGACATTATCACACAGAAACCACTTACCATAAGCTGACACAACCAAGTGTTTGGAACTGATACTATTAAAGGAAAGAAACAATCTGACTTTCCCTGCTAATTGTACAACGAAATACAAGTTAACAGAGGGAAGATACTAAGGAAAATTCACATGGAACTTGCAATTTACTTCCTTACTCTCCATCCTCTAGGGACTGAAAATGCAAATGCCAAAAGAAGAAACCTGTCAGGTTGGTGAGAGAATAATTAAATAGTTTATTGATTTATTTGGATCCAATTGAACTGGGACTTGTGAGGAGAAGCTGCACTTTGTATTTTCTTTGGTATCTAGCATTGAGCTAAGCACCCATGAGGTACTCAATAGATACTGGTTAAATTGGATGGAATTAAACTGCAACCATTTCAAAAACTGGAGTGTCCGCCCCCCCAAAGAACTGAGGTTTACCTATTTATACCCTGTTCCCAGGAAGGGGCTGTTTCCCTCATTCACAGAGGCATTATCACCTTCACCAGTCTTCCAAAACAAGAGTCATGCCCCAAGGGCTTAACTATATTATTTTTTCTGGATTTCTAATACATCCACAATAGAACAGTTTTTCTCCTGGAAATGAATTAACACATTAGGGGATAGGTAGACAAGGAACTGACAGCTTGATTATTTTTGGTAGCTAATGAAAAGCTCATTTAAAAATCTCACAATTCCCTAATTAAAACTTTTTAATACATTGTAATTTGGTTTTCTTTTATTCTTGATAGAACTTTGTATATTGCTGGTAATTGAAAATGACTTCATAGCTACCAATATTAACTTATAAGAAATTACATCCTTTTTTTTCTTTGACATTTTATAGGTTAGTACTGATTTTGTTGAGAGTTTGTTTTTAAGACTTTCTTTTCACAGGTAAATAACCAAATCATAAGTAAAACAGTCTTTTATAATGACAGGAATGCTTATATGTTGTCAATTTTTGTAATAATTAAATGGTACTTGCATAAGATCTTTCTTTCTTAAAAATTACAAAATTTACTTATTAATCATCTTTTATTGTTTTCTCTATTTTTTTATATTTTCCAAACTTAGGCTTTATTTCAGATTTTATTTTATCTGTGTAGTTCATGAACTATTTGATAAAAGATTTTGATACAGGGTAAGTATGCCTGCATATTTGGACTTTAGAATGTGCTCTGGTTTTCATTATTTTCTCTGAGTGAATTATACCACACTGAATCTTTGAGTATTGAAAAATAAAGACATAAACAAACAATAAACTTTAAAAACTAGCTCAAAACATGCAGATCAATGCTTTGAAAAAAGGTATTCAATTCCTGAAATTTTTAATATCATTGGCTCTGAAACATAATATTTTGATTCTGACCAGAGACCATTTTCTATATTATAATTTTATTGTGTTTATATATCTTGGAAGGTTTTTTTTTTTACCTATACATATTCTTTTTCTAAGAAAATATTTAAGAGTTTAGTCATAGAATCATAAAACTTTACATAAAGAATTTACCTTAAAGATCATTTTACACAAATCCTCATTTCACAGATGGGGAAAAAATTGAGAACTATTGTTAAATGACTTGCCCAAGGTCACACATAGTTGCACAGGCCCTTTTCTGCTTATTTAAGCATCCCTACTTCTAACTGAATGCTGGTGACATATCAGAAGCTTAAACTTTACCAAATATATCAAGCTAGTCTTCTTGCTAGGTACTTAGTTTAGCTAATGATAACACTGAACACAAAAATGTTACTTGACAATCAGAAAGAAAACCATGCAACTATTTATGGAAAATTTTTAAGCAGAAACAATGCTTGGCTCAGAAACTGGGATCCCTTCTATTGGCCTAGCTTAGAAAACTCTCCGCAGCAGTTGCCTTAAGTGCCCTGTCGAAAAGCCATCTGATGAATGTGCTACCAATATCATTACCATTGCTTGCTTCTTTTTCAGCCTTTGTAGTATACAGGAGTGACTTTTGAGAATTTCTACCCTTGCCCCAAAATGCAGAGTATACAAGATTCACGGCTTTTTACCTCTGGCTGGGTAACATGCCCACCTCAGCCTGAGGTGCAGACATGCTGGAGACGTGGCTGGAGAACCGCCTCCTTCCAATGGCGCTGAGGAGGTAAGCTTCTTGTTCACTTACCACACTGGGCATGCTTACAGAGTCATCTGCAAGGGGCAAAGGAATGGCGTGTTGCAGAAACTGTGATGCCAATCAGACAATCAAAACCAAAACGTGGCTTGGGTTATTTTCCTGGCTTGAATACAACCTCAGGGCAGTCTAAAGCTTCTGGGGTGGGGGGGTCTTAGTTTTTATGTGTATGAAGGTACCAGTGATAACTCTTCATGTTCACACCTCTCCTACCCTCCTGCGCTACAAAAGGCTTCATGAATTAAATGCAAACTTCTGGTCCATTTTTACAAGTAGATTATTTGTGAAAGTTAATGGGAATTTGCAAATTAAAGATTTCAGAAGAGCTAAACTATACATTTGTAGAACATGTATAGTTTTCAATAAGGGACTTTGTTATTGAACGAGTCAAGTATATTTCCTTAACATTCAAAAATTATATTCAGTGCATTTATTGATTTTTAGACTGCTTTGTGAAAGACTATTTCAGATATTACTTGGAAAAATATTTAAAAATCTACAAAGTTCAGGAATAAATGCTTATTCTAATCCAAAGCTTAATTATTTAATCTCATGTTCTTCATAGTAATCAATATATTCAAATACATATAAAAATTATATTTAGCACAGTATTTGCTGCAAGGTAGTCTCATTCTAAGTGACCTAATGTTGTTTTTGCTGAACAATAAATATATTTTGATAAACATATTGGCCTTTGAGGAATTTATACTACTACCATATAAGAACCATCTGACATCATTTATTTAAAATTCCCTAGTGGACATATTTCTCACTGAATTTATTTCAACCCAAGAGGTGAAAAGTGTTGAACTTTTAATATGCCTTATGATGACTGACTTGATATTGATTCTTGTTCTAGAATACTATTTCCTTTTCATATATATTCACAGAGCAGAAAAATAAGCAAATATGCCTAAAATATATATAAATGTGATAGACTGAGCTATTTGTATAAACAGATTGAGCTATTTGATCAGATTTTTTCCCAGATCCTATTGATTTCCCTCCCTTATTCAAACTCATTTATCATTTAACACCATTTATTCTCTCAATACTGTTTGGTAACTAATCATGTGCTCCCTTCCATTACCCCTTCGGTTAAATGTTCTTTGTCACAAATGGGACAGATGTCACAAATGTCCCCTACAAGATTATCTCTTGTATATATATTGAGAAAGAACATATCTTGCTCAAACTTCCTTGTGTTTCACTTGTAACCTGGTAGGTCTTATTGCAGGTTTGGTGACAGAATGGATAAATAGTTTAATTCAAAGCAGTCAACAATATAGCTTTCATACTCTTCCCCTTACAAATATGTCCTCTCTTCAAAACCATACCATACCATTTGTTAGCAAACCTGCTTCCACTGGGATGGCTCTGATGTTTGAGAACAGAGATATTAGCAAAATATTGCATTACCTCCATTTTATCCCCTGCATTGTCAGCCTAGTTGTATGAGTCTTGGCTTTTGGCTAATGAATCTCTTGTTTATATCTTCTCTACTTTTCTTCCCTAGCTCCTTCCTAGCGGTTAGATAATCTATTTATTAACCAGGTTACCTGAAAAGTATATTTAATACAAGTGGTGCCATTTCCAGTCTCATTAAAAAAAAAAAAAGTGCTGGGAGAGACTACCTCAAGCACTGAAGAAAAATATGTATTTACTTCAAGTTCTGAAATATTACTTGGACCTCGTGGACACTCCAAGTGTCTGATCATTTGTCTCTTTCATTTTATTTGTTTTGTTTTCTTGGGCAAGATTTTTCAAGATTTCCCTAATGACAACTGTAGGGGATATCCATGAGCAATTAATTACTAGGATAATTTAGACACAACGTGTCTACATGTCAGATGCAGGACAATATGATATTAACTTTGTTTTCTGATTAAACCTGAAGCTAGATCTGAAAATAGTGCTGAAATGTGTTTTGACATATCATTTATTTCTTCTCTCCTACACCACCCAAGAGTGGTGGGACATTAAGACACTTTCATTTATCTTAGTTAATGAAAATTCTAACCTCAACTTCTATTTCCATTGTTTAATTTTAGTTCAGAGTGGACATTTTTTTATTTGCATGGGAACTGCTGGGTGGAAATCTAGATTTTGTTTTAATTCTTAAGGTATGGACAGAACACTTTGCTGTAACTCTTATGTCAGAGTGTTTTAAAACATAAGTGAAAAATAATCAACGCAATGAAAACCTCCCTTCAAGCAGTAAATAGAACATTCCACCCCTACTTTTACGTTGTAAATCTACTCCTATTGAGCATGCATATGAAGTGTTTTCTTGACTTGATTCTCCCTTACTTTCTAACTCCAAGGTTTTAGCACATGTATTAGAAGCTCTTGAGCTGACCCAATTATCAGGACTCTCTTAATTCACACTTGGGTTCTATTCCCACAGGACAGCTGCTAGTTTAAGTTTTAACTGGTGCAGCCAACTAGTCATTTCCTGGTATTGAGCATATGTGTTGCCCACTTTCTCTGCCCAATGGGGTCATGTCAGTGGTGGTTAACCCTCTAAGCAAGGTGTACACGAGAAAGAGAAACAAAGGCTCTTAGTTACTTAACCACAATTAAAATGAGGGTTAATAGAAAAGGACAAATACATAATATAAACTCAAAGAAAATTTAGGGCCGCTAAAGATTTACTTTTTCCCTGAGTTCCTTTTAAGTGACCAAGGATATCAAGCAATTTATAGAACAGGGATTACAAGTCATGAAACCATCACAATCTCATGATGAATCCTTTCTGTAAAAATGGCTAGGGAATCAGAACCGGAAAGTTCTAAAGGGCCGAATCCCTTGCCTGGCTCTCACTCACCAAGCTGAGCTGTATTTCCCTCCCCGTTCCTGTGGGGTGACCTACTTTCCTCGTCCTCCTCATCAGTCCGACTGAGGGTATCCTGGGAAGCCTGCTGGGAGGGCTCACTGTCCTGCTCCCAGACGGTGCCGGTGCCTGTGTTGGAGCGGGACATGGTGGCCAGACTCAGGCGATAAGCAGAGGTGGAGGTGCCCACGGTGCTGATGGACGTCTTCCCTTGGTAGGCTGGGGGATGTGAAAGACCAAAAGGAGTACGTGGAGAACATGTGGAAGGAACACAAACATCTGCTTCAAGGCATTGTTTTTGGAAAGGTGGTTGAATAGTGTATCCCAGACAAATGATTATTAGGGCAAAGGAGCACATGGAAGTAGGACTATTAAAAATGGAGAATCGGGTGGGCCACGGTGGCTCAGCAGGCAGGATTCTCGCCTGCCATGTGGGTATCTGTCCACACAGAAAAAAAAAATGAAGAATCAGTTTTGACAATTGATTAGCTACCTTGTGAGAGCGTACTATCTAACACCGTAAAATGCTTCCACATTGTTTTCCTCCTTACAGCTTTTCTATTTCCTTTTCCAAGGCCAGTAGGATACAAATTTATTTTGACCTGGATTGTAGTTTCCAATTTGCCAGTTTTTATTGAGAAATACAACTTACTTGACACAAGCATATGGAAGTGGTGAATAAGGTGTCTGATGTGAACCTCGCAATAAAAAATCAGAATGCATAGTCAAAACAGTGTGCTTTCATTCTCCTTTTCTGGAAATTGTACTTGTCAAAATATTCCTTGGTTCTATATCAGATTTTTTAGTATAAAGCAGAATATTTGAAAGGCAATGTATGGATTTTATCAAGATTGTATTTGTCAAACATTTTGGTCTTTTAACACACTGTCTGTAAAGAATAATAAACCTTCAGAAAGTAAAGGGAGGGGATGAGGGTGGGGAAGAGAAACATGGATTCTGCATGTGGGTAATGACTGCCCTCTAATGGCAGGAGACTTTTTCCTCTCTCAGCGATCTGCTATTAAGATAATTGAAAAAATTAATACAATCCCACAGACATTTTTTAATAACTAAGGAAAGTACTTCCTAGTGTCAACTCTAATTCAACCATTGCTCAACTTTCCTTCCCCGCCCCCCTGCCCAATTTGTAAACATTTAAAGGCCTTATAATCATACAGACCAGGGTTAAAAAAAAAAAAACCTCACTGCTTGTTTTCAATGTGTGTAAGTTATTTAACCTCTCTGGGCCTCAGTTTCCCATTCTCTAAGTGGATTTTCTACCATGTACCTTGTAGGTAGCTGTGTGGATTAAACTAGTTGCCATCTATGAAGTAATCTATGATATCACAGATGCTCAATGAATGCTAATCCCCTTCATCCCTACCAAAAAGGAAATCCAGGTCAGAATTTAAACAGGTTACTTTTTTCCTTTCAGTTAAGCATTCTAAGAAGAGCTGAACAACTAAAATGAGGGTTGAAAACAATATTTAAGAAGTAAAATCAAACTCCCATAAAACCCACTTGATTTCATTTTGATGATGACCCTGATTGGTTAGCTCTACTAGCACCTCTAAATGGCAAACTCATACATGGCTCCAAAAGGGCAGCGACCTGAGCAGAGGGACTCTTTGTAGGTGGGGAGTCCATTAGTCAAACAAATTTAAAATACTCCATGTATCCATACCTGATCCGCTGTGGACAGCCTCTTTTAGAATTTTTAGTTCGCTGTTGAATTCAGCAATGAGCGAGCTCTTACACAAAGGGCGTGGTATGAAGCGTCGCTCCAGCTGCTCAGCAATATGTTGACGGGCAGAAAGCTCCTCGTGGTTCTCAGCTGGCTGGGCCAGAAGCTAAAAAGAAGGCACAACATCCTCAGGGCCTCAATTTCCCATCTGTCAATGGGCTATTGAGTGCATCTACTTCATAGTTGATTGTAAGGATCACATAAAGTGATGCATGCGAAGTTCTTAAAACAGTGCTTACACAGGAAGTGCTGAATAAATAAACTCCCCAAGAAATCTGGGCATGAAAAGAACAGTAGATGAGTGTTAAGGGTTTCAGAGGAAAAAAATGTAATTATCCATCTTTTTCATATGTTTATTGAAAGCAGATCTCAGTCATGCTACTGAAGAAAGGAGGATATTCTCTGGGTCATTTCATTGGGTCTATCTTTTGTTGTTGTCGTTGTTTTTCAGGGAGGAAAAGCAAAGTTTTATAGACTCTTAAAATGATCTTACTGTGACGGTTCCTCCAACATGAAATTTTAGCCTCTGGGATGTTTTTTTGGGGCTTTTTGCCCTCACTGAGTCCCTGCTTGAGCACGCAGCCACAGAAATGTCCCACACGCCCTCCCGCAAGCACGGCTGCTGTAATCCTCCCTTAACAGAGAGTGGCACGTTCACAGGGGCTTGTCGCTTCCAGGAGAGGAAGCACGCACCGCACCTTGCACTGGATGAAAGGGCGCAAGAGCACAAAGATGGGTATTCGGGTCCGCACGATGAAGTCCAGGAAGTCCCACAAGGCCAGGCCTCCCACCTTCCGCAGAGCCATCTCCTTCACTTGGAGGCTCAGCCAGTACCACTGGCTGCCCAGCTGCCTCTCGAAGCAGACGAGAATCACCTTCAGGGCTTCACACCAGCAAGAGAGAAAAGGGAGCCTGAGGACCGGGGCTTCAGAGGGACACTGCCCACATCCAGTGCCCTTTCCGTGCCAGGCAAATTTCTCAACTACTAAACCCTTTCCAGGTTTTCCAAAACGTTTGTGCATTCCAGACTTAGAGTGTTCTTGACCTCAAGCCAGACATTTGTATGATAAACGTGCTTTGATTCTGGTTAGGAAAACACAAGTATCTTTTTGAAGTACTCTTTTTGGAGTACTCTTATCTACTCTTTTGGAAAATACAGAGCAAAACAAATCACAGAATCAAAAGGGAAATGTCTTATAAACACTATGTGCAGCTAATCTTTTACTTTTGAAAGCTCTGTCAGGGTACTTTAGGATAATACCAGCATACTGCTCACATCCCAAGCAAAAACATGGATATTTTTAAATCTTATTTTTCCTTTTAAGCATAGAAATTGTAAATTTTTGTCATTAAAAATAAAATCAATGTAGAAATGCATAAAGTTTCAAAAAAGGAAGTCCTATCCCTTCCTGCTCCCTTCCCAATCCCACTGTAAACTGCTCCCCAGAGGTAATCAGTGAATGTGTTGTGTATCTTTCAAGATATGAGTAGTCAATAAAAACTCCTCTCACCAACCTCCCCCACCCTCCCCAAGAATTGTACATCACATCTATTACTTTTGGATTTCTCTTCCTCCGAGATTCTGGCAGGCCATCACAGCCATATTTTGTGTTTTTTTTTTTCTTCCCCAAACCAGATCAGGGCAAACTCGAGTATTGCAAAGATTATAATGGGAGCTTCCTTTACCAGCCCAGGTCTCCCCATAAGGTTTGTCATGGGGCAGTCCAGGGCATTACACATTAAGTTCCATCTCAGCATCTAAAGGGTACACAGAAATCCTACTCCCTAAAGCCCTCAAGAGTCACATACACCTCTCCCGTCTGAGGGCATTCCCAGGGAAGAACCACGTCATATAGCACCGAGAGAGGTGTGCTTTCTTCCTTACCCATCTGCCTCCTCAAAATCTCATGCTTCATGGCAATTTCTCTCCCTCAACTAAACAAACAAACAGATGAAGAAAAAGCAATACTTTTCTTTCCCTATCCTGATTCTGATGGCTTTTCTCCTATTATATGCCTGTTGGCCTTCTTTGGGTTTCTGCCATTCTGATTTTCACCTTCACCACCATTAAGCCATCACACAGGCAGTGAGGCAAGGGGCTCAAAGCAAGGACTCTGGTGTCAGATGGCTTGGATTCAAATTCTGGCTGGGTCACAAATTAACTGTGTGACTTTAGGCAGGTTAATCAACCTATCCGGGCCTCAGTTTCTTCATTCCTAAAATGAGGATGTTCACTCTGCAGAGTTGTTGTGAGGATGTGATATGAGGTGATACATATAATGTACAGAAAACATTACTGGATGTATAGTAAGTACTCAAAATAAATGTAAAAACAAATAAAACAAAAGAGGTCCAGCTGCCTGGCCAAATAAGCAAAGGATCCTCCTTCATTAAAAAGGCAGAAAATAGAGAGGCTCGAAAATATTTACTCCCCAAGTGTCTTCTTACATCTTTGTCTCACATGTACAGTCACTTTTCTCCATCATCCTCTGTACAATCCCAAACCTCATGCAGAACACTAGCCAATGTCTGAGCCCTACTTTCTCACGC
This sequence comes from Myrmecophaga tridactyla, assembly GCA_004026745.1. Lineage (NCBI taxonomy): Eukaryota > Metazoa > Chordata > Mammalia > Pilosa > Myrmecophagidae > Myrmecophaga > Myrmecophaga tridactyla. Next base: position 20,582 of record PVIY010011079.1, on the reverse strand, counting down.
CCTGGGCAATTGACGTCCTGTGCACAGGCATCCTTCTATTTCTCCTTCTGCTTTCTGATTGTCTACCTCATCATTTTCGACCATCCGCCTGTAAAATGCAGTTCGAACACCTCATGTTCTCCAAACAGTTCAAGGAACTGTTTTATCGGTGTGTGTGCTCGCTTTATACTCCCCACCAAGATCTGCTCTGATTAGCTGAGAAATGTCAGACTTGAACTTTCCTGTTTGGGATTTCCTGTAGCCAGTGCTCCTTATTCTCAGAGCGGTGGCAAGAGGGGTGGCTCAGTCATCAGGGAAAGGATCATCGCTCCGTGGGTCAGGGCGAAGTTAAAGGTAGGGACAGGGTAATGGAAAGGTAGAAGTTGAAGGCGAAGGTAATTGGCAAGCATATGGGAGGAGAATAAGTCAATTCGCCTTACTAGAGTAAAGATAAAGGTGGAGATTTAAAGATGACATTGCAAGGGAAGAAAAGTAGCTAATAGGGGCCCTGATATATTAGGAAGGACACTATGCTGTGCAGGGTATCGTTCACATAGATGGCTGACTAAGGAGCCCCTCGAGTTGTGTAATGCAGTGTCCTTTTATACTGAACTGAGTCTGGATCTGGTAACAATGACCAACCCCATTAGTGATCTTGTACATAGTCAGTAAGGAGGAATCCTTTTAGCGAAACCTTCCTTGCATGCCTGGATTCTCTTAGAAAAACAACCAAGTAATTTAAGCATCATAGATATTAAAAGTACTTTATTTGGGGGCATATGTTTAATGAAGGAAACCAGATTCTTTTGCTAGGGTAATGCTTCTTACTTGCTCCAGTGGTTTCTCTAAATACTTTCTGTGCCCTGGTGGAATGTACGAACCAACTGTATATGTATTTATTCATACACACACACATACACACATATATATACATATGCATAAATATATATAACACACATGTAATAAATACAAGATAAATATAAAATATAAGTATTAGACATAAATGTATATATGCATACAGCCCCACCCACACCCACCCACCCAGCCCCACACACATTACTCACCCAAGTATGCTGCTTGGCTAGTGGATTCGGCCAGCCCTTCCCTGCGCAAGTCCTTGCCGGCGTCCCCGGGTGTGGAGCAGTGGGCGGGGGAGCTCTCCAACATGAAGTTCTTGCTCCTGGACGTGCTGATGATCCGCGGCGGCAGGAGGACATTAATGACCGTCTGCAGCAGCAGCTGCACCTCGGGTTGCTCCAGCCACGGACTATCTGAGAGGGCAGAGTTTGGGAGAGGGAAGTGGAAAGAAAAACAAGTCAGGAGGTAGGCTTTTCCACCTTAGACACACAATAAAAACCCTCAGCTCTCTTTTCAAATGCAAACTAGAACACCTGAGAAATCTAGGTCGCTCCCCACCAAGTGCAGCTTCTCCTATGGACAGAAATAGTGTTCCTGGCACCCGAGTGCTTTCTCCGGAGGGCACCCAGATGTCTGTGTTCTTAGCCAAATACCTGCTTACAAATTCGATTTCCTTGCTTTTCTCTGCTCAAGTACTCATAACATGCTGTCCTTAAGTTTGAGATAAAGTGTTCCTAAAAGAAAAATGCCCCTACAAAGGAAGAGTAATACAAATATATTGGAATTTAATAAAAGGCAGGATTTACGCTAAACATAGGGGTAGTAGCTTATAAAATCCATTCGCCTGCCAATTCCCACCTAGCCACACTTCAACTAATACCATTGTTTTAATTGAAAGACGTTCTTCTGATTTTTGAGATGATTTTAAGTAGGATTTATCTTCTAAGAAGTGAAGGAGAGAAACTCTTGTCCCAGGGTGGTTGAACTGAAAAGAAAGAAAAGCTCTACTTTCTAAAGTAACCTTGTTTATCATTCAGATCAACTTCAGTGATGGCCTTTTTTGGGAAGAGGAAAAAGAAATAACAGCCTGACATTTAAGCAAACACAACAACAACAATAAGTTTCTTTTAGTTAAATTAATCAGACCTTTGCTTCCAGATCCTACTGTGAGCACAAATGGGATGAGCAGATTTAAAAGCATCCCCTCCCTTCGCTCTTGATTGGTGAATGGGGAGATCACATGGCTTAAGGGGAAATCTTCTTTTAAAGCCTGTGCAGCAATAATAAAAAGAAAAGATTAATTGACCCCCACATCCTTTTAGTATGTTTGTTTTTACACAGCATGACGGAGATGGTGACTTCCCTGCTGGCTTCTCCTGTAAACTATGAGTTCAGTTGTTGTCTGTGCAGCATACAAGATTCATTCAAAACTGATACTTTACCATTTCCTCACATAATTGAGAGCTATAATACCTAAAAAGACAGTAATATCTTAAATATTACATGAGAAATCATAATGGTGCAAAACAACCATATCCCCCCATTAATTGTCTCCATGTTCCCACCAATAAATGTTTTAGAGACAAAGGTAAAGGAAGAAAATGAAAACTTGCTATTTGATCTATTTAGTAATTTATAAGTCTTCTTTCTGACTCCTGCATATGGCCTTCTCCCAGCCACAAAGTAATAAGCAATACAGAAATAAAAAAAAATGATCTTTGAACACAGGTTACTACAATGTATCACTAAAGGGATGTCATTGTTTCTCTTCTGTATGGCAGCCACAGCTCTTAATCTATCATCTATACATGCTCTGGATGATGAATCGTCAGCCTGGTTGTCAGATAATGGATGGGTCAGTCACCCATTTACATCAGTTGTGTATTTTCCACTGGTCACAGAGCTTCCTGATGATTTATGGCTCTCTAAAATTAGATAACACACAGAAATAGGCGAAAGAATTGGAATTCTGTACTTTTTGCCTTGGGAGTGATTATTTTAATTTCAAGAAATAAAACAAGTGAGACAATTTTTTAAAAAGCACCCATAATATTCAGCCCATGATCCCTGAGGCAAATTAAGATATTCAAAGTCTAGTGATAACATTGGAAAGAATTTTACATTGCAATTCTTTCTGAAAATAATTTAAAACCAGACTTTGAATATTGCTGCCTCTTCTATTTAACAATCATGTGATTATCTGTGAACCATTATTTTCCTAAAGTATTTGCACATATCTTAAATGACTGGAGTGGTTCCTATGGTTGTGGCAAGACTAAGTGACTCTGCTATTTTTGAGATCTCAAGAAGAATTACAGAAGCACAACTTAGGGCCAAGCTCAGTGCTGGAGCTCCAAACAAGTTTGGAGCTGTTTACATTTATTTTGTTTCACAGATTTTGCCCAGCCTTTGCAGAAAAAAAAAGAGAACACCATGATCTGGTGCCTCAACCAACAACGCAATGAGCGTGACAAACAGGTAAGGTAGTCACACCTGTATCTGCAATGCTACAAGCCGGACAACAGCTGTGCTGAAGGGCAGAGGTGGTGAGAGATAAGGGCTGAGATGAAGAAGGGGTAATCCATCAGCAACACTGGAAGGTCCTACCACTCCCATCACCTGAAATACAAACAGAGCACATGACCAGCCTTGACTATTGCAACTTCATGCAACCATAGTAGGGGAGTCTCATGTAATAATAATGATGATGATGATAATAATAATAAATTGAAGGTTGGGCATGTTACTTTCAATCTTGTCTTCCTTGTCACCTTCTTTGGAAGGCATGTAATGTCTGGAGTCAGATCGAACATTACACAGAATTCAGCCAAGGTTTTGTAGAATGTTGTTTGTATCTAACTATGTAAATAATGAAAGATGAACCAAAAAGCTATTCTAATCAGAGACTGAAAATACTTACTTCTGGATTCAAAGGAATGCAATCAACATTCTTTGATGGAACAAATACTGACAACAATGATGATGGCAACAGCTCTATTTGCGCTAGGCATTCCAACTACAGATTTATTGCTCAACTAGTTAAGCAGCAGATCCTGTTCAATGAAATGTTCTACCATGGTTTCCGCACATTGTACAAAACCTTGTCAGGACCAGACTCTAGATATTACTGAAATAATAAAAAAATATTTTCTTCACATAAATCTTAGACTGGTCAACTCATGATGTTATTTTGCACTAAAAAAAAGAAAAAATATATATATATCTTTGCATTTTAACTCTACCCTTACCCCAGACTACCCCAATTTCTAGCCAATTGTGCAGTCTCCACCACCCCACTCTCCAACTGGCAGCCCTCAACTCTCAGCGCAACTTCAAGAGGCAAACTGTCAAAGTAGTGCATGGGAAGCGATACACCAAAACCCCGTCACGTAGTGATGGGCCTCTGTATCTCCCCGTGCACCACCCTGAAGTGTGCCTCGCCATTTCCAGTGTCACCTGAGCCGTCTGTTTTCACGGGTAGAGAGGGGCACAAAGTGGTTGACCTGTAAATCTTCAATTCAGAGAAGTCAATAGCAGAGTTAAATTTTGCAAAGTTTCATAAGATTGCCACTTGGCTACTCACCAGATTGACACAGACATTGATCAGGGACCTAAGGTGAGGCAGGAAGGATATGATTGGCTGCCTCTGAAGTGTCAAACAAACCCCTTCAATCAAATTGCTGGCAGGCTCCCACTCAACCTGTCGCCTGGAATACAATATAGGAGCCATTAGCGGCTTGGCTCCTTTCTGGAGACAGTCTGAAACAAGTGAACAGACAGTGATTCTCACGCCGTCTAAGACAGAATGGGTTTCTGAGACAACAGAATGCTTCACACCGGACGAAGTTTACCCAGGCTGTTCCCAAAGTACAGAGCACACTGGGAGGGGAAGAAGATACTGAAAACGTGGCAGAGGCACTTCTGCCCCACTCGACTAATAAGACAAAATCTATTGAAGAAAAAACAGAGACGATGAATGGGTTGCATTTTCAGTTTCCTGGTTTTATCTTTGAGGGAGAGTCCTAAGACTATCATTTTAGAAAACCCACCATAGATGTAACTATTCACAGCAAAACTGAATTGACAATTCCAGATTTCTGAAATCTATGTATCGGATATACTTGATCCGATCAATTTTTACACCAGACTGCTTCTACTGGGACTTGTGGTTTATCTACTGCCCAAAAGGTCATATATTATGAAGAAAACAGCTTATTTAAAAACCATCCTTTCTTGGCCTCCTAAGAAATTATATTCTTTGGCTACTTTTCGTTAGTAGTATAAATGGTGGCATATATAACCCAATTCAATAAACATGGCTTTTTCTGTAATAAAATTCAATTTAACTTATAATTGCTCTAGCACTGAAGGAATCGTCCCTGTTGCCTCACACTTTGCCACCACAATAAAATTAACAGGCTGGGCTTTGCTGATACCAATATTAGTTCCATATATTTTCCTGGAGACAATTTGTAAAGCTGTTATTTCCTACCAGGATTAAATATCTACAATTGCAAAATGGAAACGTACTCATCAGAGAGGTTATATTGACATCCCTTATGACTCATGACCAATGTGTTCAAGTAATCCATAGGTCAACACCAGTCAAAATTCTCTTATTGAACTGAAATTTCCTGAAGAAGTTAAATCCAAATTCACAGAAAACTGCCTATAACTGATCAAGTCTATGCATATAATCCAGAAATCTATTTTTAGAAAGGATAATGTTTGATATAATGGATACACTCATATATTGAATGTGCCAGTCTATGGAAATGTTTAACACCTTTAAATACTACATGTAATTTAAGAGAAAGTATTGATTTTAACAAATTCTCGTGAACCAGTGCATTCCTCACAAGACTTTTTCATTTGCTGATCTGTGTAAAAGTTTCATTGGACCATTAAAGAACACAGGAGTATTTTAAGAACAGGCATTTCCAAGTTACTGAAACTAATAACCATGTAATGATCTATAAGCATTAATAACCATAGTATAAAAGAATAACAAAGCACCAATTATTAGAAAGAAATCTTTCCATTACTTTTCTTAATAAATTCAACAATACCTTATAGTTGCATAATTGCAGGAGAGCACAGGCTAAAACCTGGAAAAGCACTGACAAATTAAACACTAAGGGCTACAAATTCTTGAGCAGATGTTGCACTGATTTTGGTTTGAGTTTAAAAGGACAGAAAATGCTGTTACAAGTTAGTCGGATCACCAGCATTTATTCGTTGAACTCTCTGCTCATTATGGCTATAGGTTTCCAAAATGGGGTCAGATCTCCAGGTTAGTTTAGAGATGTACACCCATAGAAAGGCTACTAATGGAGACCTGAGCAGAAATTAAGTGGTATAGTATTCATTTAGGGCCACTTTGGACCAGAGTAAAGGTGAAAATTGGGTATTTGTTTCTAGCCCTGGGACGTTTTTAGCTACTGCTTGGCTGATTATTATAAAGCTTTGCATTTCTCTGAATGGGTACCTAAGTGCAGGATATTTTGAGCACCAAGTTCAATTTTCTTCTTTTGTAGCTGTTTAATTTAGGCACACCCTACCTTGTTTAAAAAATGACTGAAGGGAACTTATTGGATTTCCTCTGTGCTGTACATGAGGAACACAATAGCAAAAGTATGAATAAATTTTTCATTCCTAACACATATATTTTGAAAGAAAATGTTATTTATGTAAAATGTAGAACCTGGCACTTACGCATTCATATAAATGATAAGCTGCTTGCACATACTAATGGGAAACTTTCAAGTCACTCACTCAACTCCAGATTGATCCACCATCTTAAAAAATGACAAACCTTAATTTTGAGGCTTGCAATATCAGAAGGTAACTAGGAGGCATGCTCACCTCAAAGTAGGCATCTTATGAATTTTGTTGAACATTCTATCCAATCTCTTTAAAATGAGGATAAGAGCCGGCCTCACTGCCTCAGCTGTCCAGTCAGTAATAGGCAGCATCTCCATGATGTAGCGTCGGAGCCCACGGCTCTCCATCGTCTGGGTGTCATATGGTGCCAGCTTCAGAAGGGAGTGTGCAATTTCTGCCAATCTAAAATGATTTTTTTTTTGAAGATATTTAGAATACCACAATGTGAGTTTTCCCAAGTGGCCTCATGCTAATCTTCCCCTTTCAGGACACCAATTCCCTAAACTAAGAACAATCTTCCCAATACTCTCCATCTCCTACTTCTTCTTGCACGAACTAATACACTGATAGCTGCACATGCATATTAACAAAGACTCATACAATGTTCTAGAGGGTAAATATGAGATTGCATCTGACGAGGAAACTTTAAACCCAGAGAGATTAAGGATAGGCCAAACATAACTAGATAATGTCACTTTTGTTGTGCATACAGATATATATAGATATATACACACACATATATACCACATATACATACAAAAGGTACATATGTATGTAAAAGAGACCACGAACTTTCATGCATAATAAAATCACTAGGGGTGGGCCACAGTGGTTCAGCAGGCAGAGTTCTCGCCTGCCATGCCAGAGACCCAGATTCGATTCCCGGAGCCTGCCGATGCAAAAAAAAAAAAAGAATCACTAGTATCAAATGTCCAAACAATGAGGCTTCACAGCTCCCTCACTGCCAATAGAAAGGTCAAAGGAATCTTATAAAAAAGAGGTACTGATTGTTACTGCAACTCAGGGAATTCAAACTCCATTTCTAATTCCCTCCATCAAAATATCCTCACAGGGATCCTTCTGCTCTGCTGAGACTCTTCCTGTAATCAACCTAACTGAACTGTCTAGACAGCTCTGGCATTGGTTGCCTCCACCTGCCAGATTTCCCAGCTCAGCCACACAGAGAAGATGGCCACAGCGCAAGTCCCTGGACCTGAGTCCATGCTCAATGACCTAAGTGTGGGCTTTTCTGAAGAGGAATTGGCCTTCAAGACTGATTGTGCAAATGGGGTTTCTGGTAAATAAAATAAGTAAGTAACCTTCAAAACCAGACGTGGGTTACCAATTTCCAGATATACTGATAAAATGTAATACAGAGCTTTAAAGCCAATTTAATCTTATTTGGGACGAATAAAGCATTTTACAATTTTACAATGCCTCACTGCAAATATTACTGAGTAGATGAAGGATGTGTATATTTTGCAATACACAACTGGACTCATTCATGGAATTATCCTTCAGATTTGCCATGGAATGCAGGATAGGGAAATTCTGATGGAGAAGGCGAACTGAGAGGCCCAATGTTGCCAGGAGTATACGAGTGGAGTGAATACACTAAGTGTTTTCAGGATTGTTACTAAAAAAGGAGAATTGAGATAAAGGGGTGGCATAAATAAGCTTTTCCATTTTTCTCTAAAGCAAGTTTGCCTTGGAAAATCCTGAAGATGATCTTCTTAGAGTCGCAGAATCTCAGGGTTGAAAGAGACTTTAAGAGTCCTTTAGGCGGTGGGGTTTCATATGCTGGGTCTCTGCCTGGCTGCTCAGTATTACTTTCAAAAACACAGTTGAAAGTAAAACCACAAAATAGTTCCCAGGCTCCATCCAAGAGCTAATGAATGGGACTCTCCAAGGGTTAGGGCCAGAAACAAGTAAAACATTTTGGAAGATTTCATACATATACAAAGGTAGATAGGTGAATATATAATGGACATCCCATGAGCCCATCACCCAGCTTCAATAATTATCAATTAATGGCCACTTATCTCAATCACTCCCTTCAGCCCTCACTCTGGACAAGTCTGATGTACAGTCCAAGCATTGTATCATTTTACCCACATGCATTTCAGTACATTCTCTAAAGATTAAGGTTTCTTTAAAAAATTTACCACAATATCATTACATCTAACAAATTAAAATAAATCTTTAAAAAAAATCAAATATCCAGTCAATTTTCAAAATTTTCACACTATCTTATAATTTTTAATAAACTTTTTTTCAAATCAGAACTCAAACAAGGCCCATAAACTTCTATTCATTGATATATTTCTAATCATAATATACAGGTTCTCCGTATCCTGCTCTTTTTTCTTTTTTTTTACCATCTTACAATTTATTTGTTGTAAAAATCAGCTGTTTGTTCTTTAGAGTTCCCCACTCTGGAATTTGTTAATTGCATCTCTGTGTTGTCATTTAATAAGTCCCATACCCTCCCCATATTTAATTCAATTGGTAGTTATATTCAGATGCTAGATAAGCTTGAGTTTCTCAGTTTGAGTTTCTGACAAGACTATATCACAGGTGGTGTGTACTTCTAAAAGGAGGCACATGATTCTGGGTTGTTACTCTTTTTCTGAAGCTAGTTGCCATTCAAGGTCATTGGATCGATCCATTACTTCATTAGGGGCCAAACAATGGTAAAATTGTATCATCTCTTTTCTCATGTATAATAATTATAGGACATTAAAAAGAAAACTTCCCTTTGACTATTACAAAAGACAGGAAAGGTAGGATAAATGCTTGAAGGGATCTAGAGTTTAAGAGCTTCCCAGGGATAGAAAATTCACTACCACACAAGGTAGCTCATTCAAACTTGGAACTTACAGTGTGGGGAGCTCTCCTCATGTGAATTCACAAATTCCCTTCAGTTTCTTCCTACTGGGGCTAATTCTGGGAGCCCAAATCAATCCATCTTCTCCATGGTAATCCATCATTATCAAGAGATAGTTTCTGCCTCTTAACTCCTACTGCCTTCTTCTCTCCATACTGAAAATTCACATAGTTCTGGAAATTGTGTGTGTACATGTATACTTTAAACAAGTAATTTTAATCAACCTGTGTACTCTTTTTTCTTTCTCATAAATGTGGCATATAGAAAATAATTCCTATTTTTAAGGTGGTTTGTGTGACAGATAAAGGTATGCCCATGCACACATATTTCTTTTCCCTGATTAAAGTTATTTTACAGATACATTGAAAATGTTTGAGAAATAATATGTCTGTCTATTTTAAGCTGGAGAACAAAACTTATACCTGAATTTCAGAGTCATTTTATGGATTACTACTTGACTTTCTTGAATCCCTAGTTATGTTATAAGATGCATTTACTTAGAATATAAAGCAAAATTTTCCTTTCATACGGTCTTTTCTATATGAATAACCTCTTGGTAACAAACATTTCAATGATCTTTTATTAATGCGAGCATAGGATGTTTTCCTATTGAGAAAGAGAGAGAGAGAGAGAATTTGTGGATCCCACTACCCTGTTTTTGGCAGCTCTGAGTTGGGCAAATGATGCAATGAATTCTTTTAGGGCAGAGACTCTATCTAATCAAGAAAATGTTCCCTGAGAGCCTTGTACTCAACTGTATAGTCCGCAAATGCAGGAATAAATATTGCCTCAATACTGCTTCTTGGCTCTTTGGCTCAGATAACATTCTTCCTGCAAATATCTCCTTTATCTTTTATATTATTTTTTCTCTTTTTATCACCCCTCTCTTCATTACCCATTCTTATTACTTCAAATACCACCTCTGCACCCACAATTCCAAAATTTATATATTTAACTCTTTCTCCTACATATATCCAAACGTGCACTTAATTTGTAAGAGAAAACCACAATTATACCCTTTGCTTGGTGTAAGTTCAGTGCATAAGGACATGCCTCTTGCTCAGCCACACAGAATCTCTCTGTTTGGCCAGAGAATATGGCAGGGACAACTTTATCAAAAGCTTGTTGTGAGAAATTATATTAATAGAGGGCATAGTCTAAATATTGCTTGGGCAGTATGTTTTTTTTTCACCCTCCTATAAACCTAGGCCATGAAATAACTGCTCCTGAATAACATTATCCTGGCTTGAGATGGGTTGCTTTTGCTGACTGCATTATGACATTATGCTACCTTTCTATCCTGAGAGGCATTCAGCCATATGGAACTGGCACTTCAAACTACTGCAGGGATGGGTCAAGGGCGTTGTTCACCACACTGCTTTCCTTTTAACAAACACAACAAGGAGACGTTTCTTGTTCTTTGTATCTTTTTTAAAAAGCAATGTTTTCCTAAAGGGCTGATGGTTTTTACTTTATTGACTTCATGTTTTTTTTTTTGTTTTTTTGTTTTTTTGTTTTTTTTGGCATGGGCAGGCTCAGGGAATCGAACCTGGGACTCTGGCATGGCAGGTGAGAATTCTGAACTCTATGATTCTTCAGTTCATAATTTTCCCTCATTGCTCTGATAGCTCAAGAGCTCAGAGTCAAATTTTTTTATTCAAATATATCATCTAATATGATCAAATTATATCGATTTCCTGTGCTAATCTTATCACAAACATTATTTCCCTGCTCATTTTTCACATTGTTATGACTCCCTTGTTTGTATTTTTTATCCATTTGTATAATACAATTTTTCTAATTTGCCTTAAATCCTTTGTAAAATGATAAATACATAAATACACATCTGATTATAGTACTCGCAACAAAACAGCATTATAATTATTTTCTTATGTCTGCCTTTTGCATTGGACTGTGAGGATCAGATTTTATTTTTTTTTTATTGTTTACACCCCCAGTATCCAGCATAATATCTGGATCATTCTCATTAACATTAACATCTCTTGGGCCCTTTATCTGTGCCAAGCCCTGAGTTCTATCAACTTTTATAGCTCATTTAACCTTTAATAGGTCATGGCCTCTAGAGGGAGCTCCTGGCTCCTCTCACTTAGTCTCCTTCCTCCAAGCTCCTAAGGAGATGTGTATTAATAACAGTTAATTTATGGGATATTTATTTACTAACTTGTGATTTCTCGCTCTCTCTCAACCCCCCCACCCCGTTGGTCTCTAGGAAACTCTCCCCCTTTCTCCCACAAAAATGGCTGTTATTGATTTTCTGATTCTGGGAATGTGATACTTCTCTGCCACAGAGTAACCTACATCAGTTAGAGATGAATAGTGTTAAAGGAAAGGGAAGGACCCACAGTAAGTGACTTGCTATGGCAGCAGCATCTGAACATGTCAAACTTTCCTCCCCTTTCCCTGCAGCCTCCTATCTAGGAGCTGAAGTTCTCATGTGTGAAAAGCTCTTCCCCATTACTGAACAGCAGTGAGTGTGAACATTTGGGAAGCTCCAGAGTTCTCCAGGGCATTACCCGGTGTGTGCCCACAACCCAAAGAATATGACACGAGCCTGGAGGAGGAAGAGCCTGTATTCTCTCTCTCTATCTATCCTTTCAGTTTCCTCACTTAGTATTGTCTAAACTTAAAGTATGGTTTTAAGAAAAAAAGTCAACACTCTGCAAATTTGCATGGCATGGCATATTGCAACACTATTGTTAAATGGTTAGACCCTAACTCTACCTTTGGCTTTATTACCCCAGATCTGAAAACAAGCTTCTCTGGGATCACATTCCTTTTCAGGAGCTGGAAACAACACAAACACAGTCCTGATCTTTGGAGTAACATGTGCAATGGGAACTCCATAGGAATAAAGAAATATGAGTGCATAGAGATGCAATTCTGGGGCCTCTCTCTGGCATACCAGGAGTAAAATTGTTAAAAATAAATATGACTGGCCTAAGCCAATGCAGAATTTTTATCAGGACACTTTTTAAAACTATGGAAGGGTATCATGTACAATGAGCATAAGGGGTCTCAGGCCTAAGAAAACTGTGGCCACAAGTTGAAATGGCTCACTTCTTTGCAGGGATCATTGCTGATCTTACATAGCTCTTACATAATCCAAGAGTAGATTAAGTCTGCACTCCCACACCTAGACACTTGGCCCAAGACATGTCCACACTTGGGACAGGGACAGCAGGGATGATACCTCATGTGAGACTTCACGTCCAGCAGCTCCAGGGCAGTGACCCGTGGTTCCCCAGCCAGGTTCTGCAGGATCTTCAGCCTGGGCCCACAGTGCTTATAGAATTCAGTGCAAATGTTCAGCAGGGACTCCCGGGGCCTTCGGAACTCCTCCCGAGCAATTCGTTCATCTAATTCCTCTCTGGGAAGACCTTGCCCTTCCTCCAGCAAGTGAAGGTTTTCCCTAGGAAATTATAAAAGTTTAACTGGGGGAGAGAAGGGGGAAATCTGAGAAGGCACATGTGACTGTGAGAGGAGGGTATCACACTGAAGAAAATGTACGATTCCTAATGAGTGAATGAATCAGTGGGCAGGGTCTAGGAGAACCTGATCTGCTTGGATAAATGAAGCTTATCAGCCTGGAAGAGACTGTCTCCCAAATTGGAGTGGCTTTTCATAAACCACTTCCGGAGGATTTGCCTGGAAAAAGTATGCCATGCCTCAAGTAAATTAAATCCCAGGGAACCATAATCCAGCGCAAAAGGCAATCATCATAAAATGTCAGCGTTGGGATGACATTTGGGCAAGTATTCCTGTACCTGATAAAGTGCAGTTTGGCTCCTTGTTCCTGGTATCTACGAGTCAGAAAAACAATTAATCAGGGCAAGAATAGGGTCCTTTAGTGGAGCTTCTTATATACTTTTTTTCCCTTTTCTTCTTCTTATAGACTTTTAAATGAAAAGGCCTTGAAGCTACATAGTTTGATAAATTTTACAAATAACACAATTAATCCTAAAATATAAAATCTTTCATTTGGCTACCACATATGCTACAATTGTACCTGCTATGAAAGGTCTTTTACTGCCACACTGAATAAAGGCATATCATATAAAAATAAATATGAACTCATGGAATATAGCCCAAAAAAAGAATTTTTTAAAACTCTGAAAGCAGAGTAAATCTAAGTTATGCATAGGTGTGTACAGGAAGAAAGAAGACTGACTTCAATTCTGTAGACTTATTGCTTTATGATATTGAAAACAGCACTTTAAAAGCCCTCTTTTTCCATGCGCACCATGTAGTAGTTACACCTAGCCCAACGTACCTAGAGGTATCCCAAAATATCTCTAAAACTATAATAATTTCTCTTTAATAAAAGAAACTGAAGCATGAATCAATCAATGCATTAGAAAATTTATACTTTGGAGGGTTTTTTTTCTAATTTTAATATGAGTGTACATGATGAGCAAGGAACTAATTTTATGTAAATAATGATACACATTTAAAAATGTGCTCCAGAGAGAGTGGGAAATTATTTAGTTTCTTCTTCAATGGCTTCCCTGCTAACTACTCTATAGTGGGCAAAAGTAAATTTTTCTTAAGCTGATTTTGGCTGTGCATTATTTTAAACTTTCCTTGAAGAAGAAAACTCATTAAACTTTTGTGCCTTAGAATACATAGTGGTTAACATGAGTACAATGAAGCAGGTAAAGTATTAACTAGTATAGTCAATGTCTAAGTTAAACCAAAATAAGATAAGGAGATTGAGTCAACAACTACGAAAGCATCATTTGAGGATGTGAGTCAAAGTTTGTTTGAAATGTCAGTAGAAAATCTGTTCAAAGAAAGTTGACTCTAGAAACCACTTCCTGATTATAGTTCAGTTGCCTTTTCCTTAGAAGCAAATCAAACAATACTGGAATAGTTACAGGACCACCTAGAAGGCCAAAATTCTAGCATGCTCGTGCAAACAAACCAAGGCAAATGCCAATTTATAAAGGTGGTTTACTTTTCTCTTGGACAATTTCAAAAGACACCTTAAGTGTATTTTTATAACTCTAAACTCCGATCTTTTTATCTTTTCCTTGGGGATTTTCACTAATATTGACAATTTTCAGGATCCCCCCCCATTCCTGACAGTATATTGACAATTTTCAGGATCCCCCCCCCATTCCTGACAGTATGAAACTGAGAAGTCATGGAAGAATAAGTGCCAGTGAATTACCTGGTGTTTACCCCAGAGGACATGGCGTGGTTGGCTGTGGTGGTTCCTTTATGACCTTGGTCACACCTGCTCATCTGAGGGGCTGTCATGGGCCTATCAGAACAGCAATAACCACAATAACAAAACGGCAACAACAGAGATAGAAACATTCATGAAATCCTCAAGTTACCGAAGCTCTTAAAAAGACAGGCTGTCCAGCTTTGTGTTTTTCTGTAATACTCTTTGTGTGTGTGTGTGTGTGTGTGTGTGTGTGTTCTGAAACACACTTTAATGGGAAAATTGAATCCAAACAGTCTATAAATTCAACATGATTTAAGTTCTTTCACTTCTTGATCCTGAGTAATAAACTGTAACTCTTTAAATAAGACATTTATGAAATCAGACTTCTATGTCTGTACTGATTAGATAAGAGCTGAGAACTCACTCTTAGATTCTAAATGTACAAGACAGTTAACCACATTAGATAATAAGTAAAAGGGAAGGATGTACATACCACTTTGGCTATTATACCATAATCAATCATTGTATTTTTTTGAGTAAATACTAAAGATGGAAAGAATCCTTCCAGTCAAAATTATACATAAGGATACCCAGGTAAATAAGGAAATTAGTATCTATTATAAGTTGGATATTTAGATACTTAATAATAGATTTGAACCATCTCATTGAATAGTCTACAAGGTTTACTTTACATATTTTAAACTATACTATTGTACTAGTATCTGAGACATGGAAGGGATGCTGCAGTTTTCCAAAGCAATTGTATTTTGGGGGAACACATGGGCAGGGAATCAGACCTAGGTCTACCACATGGCAGGCATGCATTCTACTACTGAACTACCCGTGTACCTCTGAAAGCAATTATTTTTATGACCTCTTTCAGGCTTGCTTCTAAGTTACTCATTTTTGGTATGCTGGGTGTGGTAGACAGTAACTAACCTTCTAACAGTCATACCAAATCTTCTCTTCTTGTGCCTCGTAATGAGACAGAACTTTAAGATGGCCCCCAAGACACCAACCTTCCCTCTCTGTATTGTTACCCCAATAATTATGTTAGACTATATGGCAAAAAGGAAAAAATCCTGTGGGCCTAATGTAATCATACCAGTCCTTTAAAATCAGAGAGTTTCTCTGGTTGGAGGCAGAGAAATTCAATATTTGAAAAGGATTTGAGGCCCTACTGCTGACTGGAAGATGGAGGAATGTAGGTGGCTTCGAGAAGCCATCCAGCAAGGAAACAAGGACCTCAGATGGAACTGGATTCTGCCAAAACTTTTGAATAAGCTTGGAAGCCGATTCATCTCCAGAGCCTTCAAAAAAGAACCCAACTTGATGGATGCCTCGGATTCAGCCTTGTAAGACCCTGGGAAGAGAAATCCGCCTGGACTTCTGGCCAACAGTACTGTGAGATAATAAATGGATTTTATTTTAATCCTCGATATTTGTGGTAATTTATTATGTAACAATGAAAATGAATAATTTTTAATAAACTTATGTATTACTATTAATAGAATTGTTCATTATTTTCATGAGATAAAGAAAACATGAATGTAAAAGCGGAAAGGATTATTTTTTTTAATTTTCTTTTTGTGAAAACAGTGAAGCCAATTCTATTGTGAATAGTTACTACCAACCAATAAGGCTAGTCTTTCCCTCCAACAAAAGAATGTTATATGCTCTGGAATATTTTAACTGCTTCAGGATGAGTTCTAAAGCCACAGAATTTTAAATGCCAGAGCTCTGCCAGAACTCTTTATGAAAATTGGGATAAATCTCTGTTGGATAAGTTAGTTGTCTTATGCTTATAAAATGGAATAGAAAGAATGAGTACTAGGAGGAGAAATAACTGAAGTGGTACAAGGGAAACATGGGCCGATTTCCCTCCTTTAGTTGCAGGAAAAGACCAGTGGGTGCAGAAGGAAGATGGTAAGTCGTATATTTTTTCCTTAGGATGCTCTTCCTTCCAGGACCTTCATGAAATTATCTACAAAGTTTTGGGCCTATTTCCCTTTGGAAGAGATAATCTGGTATGTCTCCTTATTCTACCCCTTCCTGTTTCTTCAGTTCAGGTATATATTAGCATCCTAACATATATATATATATATATATATATGGCATTATATAGTCTACCCAAGTGATAGTGATAATCTAGCGAAGGCTTTCGGGACATATTGTTTGCCTAGGCTGGCAATATGGCTCACTTTCTCACTTGCTGGTACGTTGCTGGCAAAGTCCTTTCTGAGCTGAGGGGTTTTAGCTAAATCCTCTCACCAACAAAGCTAGGTATTTTGGGGGAGGTTGGTGTTTTTTGCAGGAGGTGTGGTAAAGCATACACAGAATTTTGAGCTAAGGATACAGTGCTTTTGACTGGACACACAAAGTATAGCCATGTGGACTAAAGCTGCAAAGACACGAACCCAGGAAGAAGCCTTAGTATCCTGTTCCACCCTGGGAGGAATATCTCTTTCCAGCTAATTTCAGATTGGGAATGGAGAAGGAAAGCCAATATTTTACAAAGTTCTGGCATCCATCTTCCCCACCCCTCTCACTCTGTCTTTTGGTCCATCTAGTGCCCCCATTGACCCCTCTCTGCCTAATGATAGAGCAAAGTCTTCTGCTTCTGTACCTAAGTATTGTGTGGCAAAGGCTAGGTTCTGGAACGTTGTTTAGGGCTGGATTCTGATGCCAATTTATCTTTCCATTCCCAAATTCCTCAACCCTTTCTCCTTACACTGTTCAGTCTCTTTCCACAGTGAATCTGTTCATTCTAGTATTAGTCTAAATGCAGTTTATATTTATTATGTAGTTTCTGAAATTATAGTATAAAAACCTCTTCACACAATGAAATAATAAAAAGATGCTTATTTGGAATTGCAGACATTTCATGTCTCATAAAATGATAGCTAATAAAAATGTGAGTCACAAACATTTTCATATTTACTAAGCCGGCCCTTTTACAAAAAAATCTGTTTATCACTGGGTTAAAACCACCAGGAAGATATCAGCAAGCCATATCCAAATGTCTGTTTAGCAATCATGGTGGAAATATTATTATCAAAATTATTATTATTGCTATTATTTGGAGAACTTAGCACTATATATCCAAACAATGTAGGGAATATTTGCATTTATGAGTCATAAAGGGCTGAGTTATCACATTTTCCCTTCTTCCTTTCAGTAGATACCTACGATCTGTGGCTGGGGGATGTTTCTGCCAATGGGATTACCTGGTAAGAACCTCAACACTGTACAGAAGAGCCTGCAGGGATGTGGCAAGAGCAGCTGTGGCAGCAATCTCCTCTCGGGCAGCAGGTACAGTCTCTACCTGTGACGTCTGCCTCTTCAGCTTTTGTAGGTAACATGGGACTAAAGCTTCCAAGACCATCAGCATCTGAAGACTTCAAACAACAGAGAGGAAACCAAGTCACATCTTACATTGGACATTTGTGGCTGCGCCATATTTAGGATCTTGGAAAAATGAAAAACCCCTAGAGAGATGATGCATTCTCAGCCCCCTTCCCACTCCATCTAAGTCAGGAATAGTAAAAGATACTGGCACTCTTGACCAACAGTAATTAATTAATTATTTGAGCATCTACCAAAAGGTAATATCTTGCCTTTAGGAAATATATGATTTAACCAGGGAAATTAGCCATGTATAAAAAGATTGATAGAATAACAGACTTATAGTGGGTAGAGATATACAGTCTATCTAGGGGCAGGGGCCTCAGAATCATCACCAAAGCTTCAGTTCAGGAATTTGCTGAGAGTGATTTTTCCAGCTTAAACAAATTTGGGACAATGTAAATCCCTTGCCAAAGAGGCAGGCTTCCTAAGGCTTAGGCAATTTTGTAACAATTGTCTAGGGAAACAGCCTTTGTGAGACATGTCTGAAAATGAGTGAACACATTCAGATGATATGGCCCACAATCAATTTAGTATTGGAGTGTTAGAAACATCAGTTCAAAGGGAAGATAGAAATTAAAGGGTTATTATGTAAGGGTGGATTCCCCACCCGCCCCTGCCCCCAACTGTAAATGCATAAGACTAACATAAACATTTGTTGGGAGGTTTTTTCCCAAATGAATTTAAGTTCACACATTGTGGATCCCAGAAAACTGACACTGACAATGACTGATCCTGGAGATCTTGAAAACAAGATTTTCTTTGATCCATTCTCCCTATAGATACCAGTAAGTTTCGGCTATGGTCTTTATCAATATTGAGAATGATTTCTACTAATATTTATTTTGCCTGGAATAAGCGCTCTATAGAAAAGTATGCTGGTTTGAAGCTATTATGTACCCTAGAAAATCCATGTCCTTTAATCTTCATTCAATATTGCTAGGTAGGATCTTTTTTTATTGTTTCCATAGAGATGTAACCTATCCAACTGTGGGTGTAACTTCTGATTAGATGGTTTCATGGAGATATGTCTCCACCCATTCAAGGTAGGTTTGCTTGCTGCAGTCCTTTAAGAGGAACCCATTTTGGAAAAAGCTTTAAAGCCATCAAAGATACTTTTAGAGATGTTGAAAGAAAACACCCCCAGGGAATCCTTATGAAATGAGAAGCTAGGAGAGAAAGCTAGCAGACATTGCCACGTGCCTTTCCAGCTGGAGAGAAACCCTGAACAACAGCTTTCTTGAAACGAGGTATCTTTCCCTGGATGCTTTAATTTGGACATTTTAATAGCCTTGCCTTAATTTGAACATTGTCACAGCCTTAGAACTGTAAACTTGCAACTTAATAAATTCCCCATTCTAAAGGCTCTTCCATTGCTGGTATATCGCATTCCGGCAGCTTACAAACTAGAACAGTAGGAAAAGGCAATTTTCAGAATTTGATGGGCTTAGGGACAATTATGAAACTCTGTGGCTTACTACCTCTTTGGCACTTAAAAAGTAAATAAAACAAGTGGTAGCCTCTGCCTGGAACACATTTTGCCTTTACTTTGTCCTTACTCCTTTAGGGGTAGGAAGGCTTCCCCGGGCCAGCCTTCCTGGGGCTGGGTTAGGGCCCTCAGAGCCCTGAGATCCCTCTATGGCCATGCAATTCACATCCAAATTCCAACCTCACTGCCCCACCAATGAGGCTGGAAGATCTCTGTGTGCAGGAATAGGTCCAATTCACTTCTGGCTCACAAGATGAGGCCTCACTAATTGCCAGTCCAGCACAGATCCAGAACCAGCATAGGTAGGATGGCTGCTGCAGATGGATTATTGACCTGCTGCTAAGTGGTGGGTAGTGACTGGAACCTCTTAAGCCTGGCTCTGGCCCATTTGCCTCTTTGCACCCCAACCC
This sequence comes from Myrmecophaga tridactyla, assembly GCA_004026745.1. Taxonomy (NCBI): domain Eukaryota; kingdom Metazoa; phylum Chordata; class Mammalia; order Pilosa; family Myrmecophagidae; genus Myrmecophaga; species Myrmecophaga tridactyla. Next base: position 699 of record PVIY010011079.1, on the reverse strand, counting down.
CAGCCCAAGGGCCTTTTGGTGCCAGGACTCTGCCTACTGGCCTGATTATCCCTGACTGAGGCTCAGGATGTCCATGAGTGTGGGCCGAACACTTGAGACTGTAAAAACACCATTCCCTTTCTCTTCAATGAGTAAGACCTTTAATAACCAGCTCTAAGACTATGTGATGTCTTCTAGGCCCCTCTTGTCCCTGAAACATCTTCTAACAGTGATCCAACATACCAAGTACTGTTGTACCCACATGCACTGTGCATCTGTCTATCCACCACCAGCTTGAGGACTCACTTCCGAAGGCCTGTCACCCAGCCCAGCATGGGACCCAGCATGCAGTGCGCTTGTTTGGATGAAGGAATGAACAACCAGATACATTTATCACATATCCCATAATGAATGGTGTTCAACGAGGTCCTTTACTAAAACAACAGTTTAAATGTGTCAATAGTTATTAGATCATATAAAAGTACCATCTTAAAAAAAATAAAAAATAAAAAGTGGGCAAAAGACTGTGCAACAGGACTGGATACAAAATCTCAGAAATGGTCAGCACAATACTACCTAACTGTAATGTAATTATGTTAAAATACTGAATGACGCTGCATGTGAGAATGATAGAGGGAGGAAGGCTGGGGACATAAATGAAATCAGAATGATTTGATCAGTGACTGGAAAAATATTTGCAAACCCCCTTCAGGGAATGGT